>QQSS02204336.1:0-11885 GCA_003687565.2 Craspedacusta sowerbii
TACATACATACATACATACATACATACATACATACATACATACATACATACCTACATACATACATACATACATACATGGATTGTATTTTGTGGTCTATGACGTATGACATGATGTGGCGGTTTTGATTCCAACGAGAAGTAGAAATTCGAACGATGGCCCTTGGTGTAACAATTTTTTGATTAATTTCGCAATCGCATACTTCGTCCTGTCGGAGAGGATATGGGTTTGAAATTTTTTTTAAATTTATTATTATGTCATCCTTGCGTCATCAATGCAAACTTCCTTGTCCATGCATATAACGTGGTCTTGAAACAGCTCGCCTTTCCGCTGGGCGTTGCGTTCGACAACGACATTTCCGAATTAAAGCTTCCTCATCTCGTTGCATCGCTGAATTCCAGAGGAAAGCTGAACCTACTGAACGGTATGCTGGGATGTGGCTAAGTAAACCCACAGTAAAGCCCACAGCAATAGGCATGTGATATGCGAGTATGTCTGTGTGTGCGCGTGTATGTATGTGTGCTTGTGTCTGCCCAGAGATAGGATTTTCCTTTGTCTTTTCCGATTTCTCTCACTTCCCTACCTTCTCTAACATAAGGACGCATTCCTCTCAATCTTACATTAATTGGGATTATAGTCTTAGCTTCAAATCTCTATTTTAATCCTTGTTTGAAACGATTTGAAATTTATCTTTTACAGGCTTCCTCGGCGTCTGCTTTTTCTTTCTTTGTGTTAATGAGAGGCTGTTAGTAGTGTTGAGTGGCTTCTTCAACCTGATGGCCTCGGCTCGGAGGACGCCTCGTTCTCATACAGCAAGAATCTATATCTATTTTTCCCAGATACCCATCAACAGAGTTTATCAAATTATATTCTACATGGGGACGTGGCTTCTTGTTAGCTGAGCTTATCATTTTGAAGAGAGCTTCTAGTACTCCATAGAGAAGTATTTATTACATCAACACCAATCATATAAAGACACTCTGACAAAACTTGTAAAAGTTTCGACTCCGGAGGTTTATGCAGCTTAATTGATACCTTTATAGAATTCTTATTGCCAGTAGTGATTAGATGTGTGTGTAGTAGATGTGTGAATAGATGTTAATCTCCGCTGTTTCAACCCCTCTCTAATACTTGGCAGTGAGTAGAGCAAGCTGTTGTCGCTTGAACTGTGTTCTACTAACGCTTACTTCCGTTCCGATATCTATAGCTTTCTTGAAGACACGCGGGCCAGTGTCTAATATATAAATCTGTCGCCGTATTAAACAGTGTTAGTTTTCGGGACATAAATCTTTATAGACTATAACTTCAGTTGTTCTTGTGAGGCGAGTCCACTTTGAATAAAGATTTTAATGATTGCAGCAACTCGCGATTTTTCCAGTCGTACAAAAGCAAGTGTCTGTTGAGTTCGATTAAAATCCTCAAGTTAAGATCTTTCCATCTGCTCAAACAAGTGTGACGCAGGTTCTTCGAAATCAGATAAGGTGATTTTTCTTACAACCCGCTCTCGAATTCGATAAAGTATTTCAAGATCAACGTTGCTTACAAAAAAAAAAAAAAAAAAAAAAAAAACCTCGCGAGAGAACCATAATTCAGATGGCAATGAAACCGACAGTAATTCAGGTCTATTAGAGTATTGAATGGACCGAAGTATCGCACTTTTGATAGTAAAGCTGATATTTTACGTGCGGCTTCAACTTTTACGAAGAATCAGTTGCTACACCCAAGTATTTCGCTTTGTCCGTTAGAGAGGCTTTTGCACCTCAAATGGAAAAAACGAGTCTAAAATTTATTTTTCTATTTGTGGGCCTACTAGGTCGGTTTTACTTTAGTGCGTAACGAAAAACGATTTGCACAAAGCCGGTCAAAGAGATAACTTAGTTCTTTGGCTAAAGACTTTCTAATATTGCCAGTCATTTATAAACAGCAGTGGGCCTAGCACAGAGCCTTGTGGAACCCCTCATTCAATGGCGTTGGTTGTAGAGTGATCTGACTCAATCCTAACTGTTTACGGACTTTAACAATCGACCCGAACCAATTATTTAAAGTTCCCCTTACAACATAGCGCGTGCGTTTTCTAAGAAGAATTTTATGATTGACTGTGTCAAAAACCTTTTGCACGTCGAAGAAAAAACTCCGCGAGTAAAATTTCAATTATCGAGGTCTTGCTGAATTTGCTTTACTAGGTTAACAAGTGCAAACTTTTAAGAGTGTTTTTTTTTCGAAAGCCTAATTGTAAATCGTAAATGAAATTAAAGTTTATAAGATACGAGCAGAGGCGATCACGCATTGCTTTCTTATATATTTTGCTCAGGTTGGAAAGTAATGAAATCAGGCGATACTTAGAATTTGCTCATATTTGAAAGTAATGAAATTAGGCGATACTTAGAATTTGCTCATATTTGAAAGTAATGAAATTAGGCGATACTTAGAACATGATTCAAAGGAACCTGATGTTTGCGCAGGGCGAATCTTGATACCTTCAAACAAGTTGTAAAGATCTGCTGAGCCACGTTCCTCCCAGAGTTTGATAAGTATTGTGTTTTCCTATTTGAACGTGTTGAATTGAGAACTTGTGTTTTCAACGAGATACCTTGAGCCTGATGTGTGCGCCGCGTATAGAGACTTTGTAGGACCGACCAGATTCATGTTGACAGAGTAGGCCCTGCATATAGGACCCGCTAGATTTGAGAACTGATCGTAGAGTTGCTCTCATCAACTATACTGTTTACAGTTTCGTGCTTCTAATTTCGAAGAATGCTGGCGTCTATAGTCATTTGTGCTTGGCTCGTTATTATAATACAGTCCTCTTTCGTTTAACCCACCAAGACAAGTGTTTCAGTATTTACAGTGAAACATTTGAATTGATTTACTAACACAAGTTAGGAAGCATGCTCGAGCAAATGTTCGATTAATTATGTGCGACAAGGGGTACGAAATCAAGTGGCTCGATGTTTTAAGCAGTCGTGTCTGTATGATGTTGGGTCCGGATGATTTTTTTAACTCAATAGCTTTTATGTTTTTTGATACGTCAGCATCTGTCTTGTCAGAAAGAAACAGGTAAATGCAGACATTTTGAAATCTTATGTTTCATCCGCTGTGTTCCACGAGAAACAAGCTGTACATCGCGAATTGGTTTTATTAACAGTTATTATTTGGACTTTTTTGAGGAAATTATTCTTGAGTCAAGATTCTTGAGTTTTGAGTCTTTTGTGTGTGTGTGTGTGTGTGTGTGTGTGTGTGTTCACTTGACTATTCCATGGCATAGCGATAAGTGTGAGAGGCAACTTCAGCCAGTCATAATTAAATCTCTTGTTTGATGAAGCCATTGTCTATAGATCATGATTAAAGAGATTGCCAGTTAGTCATCATAGACTCGTGTGTACGCATTGTTCGCCTACCAGGGAGCTATTCTTGGGGATCAAGGAATGGACCCTTTAATTGAAAAAGAAATTTGATTGCTGGGTAGTGCAAGACTGCTAGAGCTTTTTTTTTACGATTGCCATGGACTACCAAACATGGAGAATTTTCGTCGTTAAGTGAGCAAGTACCCCGTTTGAATTTGTTTTCATATTAGGGTCGGTAATGCATTTAAACCGATCTGTTTAATAGATGAGATTGTCCTTGATTTGGTCAAGTCTAGAGCTAATGATATTTGCCTGGAATCTTGTAAGCATGCCTTTGATTTCTCGACAGAAAGACCGAGGGCGTTCACGTGGTTCTTAATTATTGCCTGTAATTGCATTAGGCAAGTTATATCAGAGCACAATATGATAGAGTGATCTCATGTAAACAACATTTGCTATCAGAAGGAACAGCGGCAAGGCATGCAACCTTTGGAGCGCCCTGCTGAATTTTCTTAGAGAAAATTCGGGGTAGAGGAGGTCTTTTGTCGTCGAAGGATCTGCGTACGTTTCGCATCTTTGTTTTCAGGCGACTCACCTGCCGCACTTACGGTAGATTTCGATTGCTGAATAAAGTGGCGGATAAGGTCTTCATATACAAGAAGTTGCAGAGACCTATTTTAACACCACCCACCCGTGCTCTACCACTTGTTTGAGACTTTGTGGAAGCCCCCTGGTTTGTACTTGATATCCTGCCACCATGTTGATCTAAAAATTTTAATCAAGCAATTCATCACCTGCTGGAAAGGAACGCAGGAAAAGGGATGAAACCAATAAAACAACAAGCATAAAATAAATAAATAAATAATTAAAAATGAATTCATAAATAAATAAATAAATAAGTAAAAAGGAATTCATAAGTAAATAAATGCACAAGCAAATAAGTAAATAAACAAATAATAAATAATTAAACAAATAAATAAATAAATCGATATAAAGTCCGCAGAAATTGGTGGATCCAAGATTTCCAAAGTCCTTGAGGGGACCAATTGCATCATGTTGCACCATGTTGATGAGTTGTTGATTCTGCGCTGTTTTATATCTTGTTCCTTCAGTTTTCCTTGCTGAAAGACGTGCTTTTCTGAGAGTGGAGAACGCTCTGAACACAGGCAACATAATAGCCAAACGTTCAAGCCAGAATCCATGATTCCCATCCAATCAATATCGTAATATGTTGTTCTTTAACTTCTCTTATAAATTCGCTGCTGAAATTGGTTTGCGTCACAAGCATTCGAAAGCCGATTATCTTCTTAATAAGATACTGTATGTACTCCGCGCAGGTAGTAACGTTTCAGATCAAAATCTTCAATGCGTTGTGCATTTCAACTAATTACGTTAGAGTTTGTACTGAATAGGATTTCAGATAAGAATGAGACGGCTAATTAAATCGAGAAAGAAACTTTAGCAGAATCGCTTTGTGTCGGTAGCAAGAAGGTACGTACTCTACTCAGAACAGCCCGATAAAATTCGTTGCCGATTGCTATCTCTGCCGCTCCATGCTGAGTAGCTAAGATAGGCAATGAACCCGCATGCTAATCGTCCCACATCCCTTCCGATCTTCGTCATGGTTTTCTCGTGCACCTCAGCGGGTGTCAATCAGAAAGATACTTGTCATCTTCGAACCGGCTGCGGCGGTGATCGCCTTGGTGACGCTAACGAAAACGAAGTGACTACAAGGGGAGATACCGAGCAAGCTTATCCAGGTTAAGCCGTTGTTAAACTATAATTCACCAACACGTGCCGCGATCATGCAAAATTAGGTATGAAGAGGCTTATAAGCCGCGAAGTGCAATTTTGAGGGTAATATTATCAGAAGGTGACTTACAAAGAAGTGGAAGCGGCTAGCTGCATTGAACGCGTTGTGGACAATCTACAGCTGGAGATTGCTTCTCGGAAAGTGTATTTCCGCCTGCGTTTCCGTTGCTCTTTTGTTGGGTTGACCCGGACATTGCTGCATCTGACTGTCCAAGGTCACGGACAAGCTGACATTATTGATCGGTGGTTAAGATAAAACTTCCAGTAAACGTGTTACGTTGCCAGCGAAGCGCGACGCCATCATTAGGTGGCCTCTCTCTCATTTGAGTGATCATTGCAAAAGCGCACCAGCAGTTGGCGGCAGAGTACTTGGATAACAGACAGGCAAGGCTTGCTACTGGATTCCACGCAATTATTTGCTCGATTGAATCGAAATTTCGTTCCTTGCTCGACTGAATTGAAATCAAGAGCGGATTTTACGATCCAAGTCTAGTTGATTTATTTCTAGTTTCCACGCGAAGAACTTAGTTTGTTGCTGATATTCCTCTCGTGATCCTCTTGACCATGTATGGAAATTGTGAATTGTGAATTGATTGATGTGATTGAATTGATGCGAACTGTGAATTGATTTTTTGAGCAGGGTCATCGGCATCCCCTATCGCGTAAGGATTGTGTGAAGCGGGGGGTTTGAACTATCGGAGCTCTGATGGTGAAAGTCCGCAAGACAGCTGTCAGCAGGAGCGACCGATTTGCAGGTCGTCGGTTTGTAACTCGAACAATCTCTAAGTCGTCGGCGCAAAGGTGCCACACCACGAGAATCATTTGATATTTCGAGAAAATCGCATTCAAATCTATGGCAACTATTTTAATGAGACTTGCCTGTTCAGCAAACGGCAGCGGACTAGCTTGCGTCGTAACACAGCGAGTATGATCGTGACCGACTTGGAAAAGATATAGCTGCATTTCTCAGTTTGTTCTCAGGGGGATTCATTTTTTTTTCATGGTTGGCATTGTTTCGTTTTGCAAGTGGAGCGGGACAGTCGCTGTTGGAATGAGAATGAGATTCGCGTGCAACCAGAGAGCTTCATTCTTCTTCATCCTCTTGTTCCTCCTTCTTCGGAAAGCGCAGATGGTCGACCTGGACATCATACGTAGGAGACGCGGTAATGAAGACGCTGTTCTTCCATTAAAGTCGGATCAAGAGGACGCGCCACTGAACGAGGTTAGCCTCACACAAACATTCATAAAAGAGACGAGGGAAAATCTGTTGCGAGCATTCGGTTTACGACGGAGCATGCTCTCGATGGGCGCAAGCTTCAAGAAGAGAAAGCCACATGACTACATGCTGCATATATACGAGAAATATGGCGCTATGTTTGAACACGGTCAGGTTACGGTCGAGAACACAGTTCGAGGTTGTATCGATATCGGTAAGTGAACCTTGTGTTATTAGATCAAGTAATTTTTTTTTTCCTATCCCCGAACTCATGATAGCACATGCCCACATCGCTAATTGCGACGTGTATGTGGAGCTGACTTGGTAGGTTCGCATCCCGAGTGAAGTCTGCTAATTCTTATTAGCTATTTATGTTCTCGACAACCGCAGCTCATTTCACCTCGCACTAATCCGTTGTAAGTGTTGCCTGCCTCCCAGCTCGCGAAAGTCCGTGAATGAAAAAGACCAATTTAGAATGTCAAACCGAGTGAGCTGTTGTCTTGCGTGCGAGAAGACGGGTCGCACACATTTTTCTTCTCTATTCCTAAACGCTCTACTGCATACCGCCTTGGTGCTCTCCCCCGCTTTGTCTCTTTGTGCCCAGTAGCTCAATAGTGACCCCTAAAATTTGCTATTAGAAAGAACGACTATTACTCTCATACTTGGCCTAGTTCTTCATGTGTCATAAACTCACTTAGCTCGGCTACACCGAGGAAAGTTTAACAGCGGGGACGGGCTATTTGACGGACCTGGTAAGAACTATCGCAGTGCCTCCTCCTGAATGTCATTCTGTCAATTAATGAGTAATGAGCCAAAGTTTATCCATGTCAATTGTTCCGTTGCCGGAACTAGGACGTCCTGTTGCGGCACCTATCACTTAAGAAATACGGTAAATCACGCAAATTTGCCGATAACTGTTGCTACAGATTCATCTAACACCCAACTCTCAAACGGCTGTCCGGAATCGCTTCGTTAATATGCAATTTATTGCTGTCGTCTCTGGTCTGCAAGGACGCACCTTCCGAAAAAAAAAGGCAGTCGGTAAATTTCGGATAGATGATCTTTGCTTAATTGCACGCTTGAAGTCGGGAGAAGTGATAATCGGAAACAAACCGCTCTGGAAATACCTCGACTGAGTTCGTTTGCCAGTTCCTTTGACGTCGCCTCTTCTTCGTTCTTCTATCTGAGAAATCGAGCCAGCTGCTCGACACCATCCCATGCAGAATTTTCTTAGCGCTAGCATCCTTTAACAAGGCTTAAGATTGAGAAATTGTCTATGAAGTTTGTTGTTGTTGTTGTTGTTGTTGTTGTTGTTGCTGTTGGTGGTGGTGGTGCTGCTGCTGTTGTCCTTGTCAATACGGCTTTTTGCAAACCCTAACCAGAGAAATTGTCGATAACATTGTTGTTGTTTTTTATTTGTTTTTGTTGTTGTTGTTGTTGTTGTTGTTGCTGTTGTTGCTGTTATCATTGTTGTCAATACTCCTTTTTGCAAACGCTGACCAGTCACATGTACTACGCGTGCCTTGTTTGCCGTAATGATGCCCGCAAACCTTTTGTGGGCTCGCTGTCCCGTTGTGTCTATGCCAAAAACATCCTCACGTCCCCTCTTATCGATGCAGAGGCTAGCCTATCATAGAAAGTGTTGTTGCTGCAGCTGCAAAATGTGGGGTTCATCATCTGGTTCCCAGAGCAATATCTAAGTTGCCATACTTTGCTTTTCCCTCCCTGCCTTTACCTTGAATACAAGCCGGTGCGTGAACGGCCTACCTTTTCATATGTTCGTTTTCCCTCTATTGCGCCATTGCAAGACTTTCGTCAAAAAAATTTCTTATTTTCCCGAGGGAGAGGTAATGGACAGAATGTGAGCCGCGAGTGCGCCATTAGAGGGCAAGCTACTGCGAAGTGGGGAAGCTACCTTGAGAACATTTTTTTGAGACGTAGGCAAGTCTTTTTCTTTTTGTAATTAATTTACATTGAATCAAGAATGACAGCTTTTTTTTTTTAGCAAGGCCTTGGAATACGATCTGCTCTGCTGGAAGGCTTGATTGCGGCAGTCTTTTTTTCCAAAGCTTTTATTTTGGGATATTTAGTTCTTGTTACACAAGTAGGTAGAGATGGCCCTTGGCCTTTTGGAGCTTTTTGCGTAAACGAGATGTTGCCTGTTTAAGCCTTCATCCCGGTTGCCGTGTGCGTGTGTGTGCTTGTATGTGTGTGGTATGTGTGTGAGGTCTATTGTGTGTGTGTATGTGAGTGTGTTTGTGTGAGTGTGTGAGAGAATGAGCACTACTGCATGCCAGTTTGTCACCCAATCTGCATTCAATTAGCGAGGAGGGTTTTTAGCCCGTTAATTCAAACAGTCCTCTCTCTTTGTGTATAAGTATACGTAGAGTTTTTGATCATGATGTGCTATGGCCTTAAAGTGCTGCGGTTTTTGAACTGCTGTTGTGTTGTTTTTACGCTGCCCTTGACAGCCGTCTTGACTTGCGAACATCACTGCACTTAAACCGTATGTCATTGCGTCATAAACTTTACGCGTAAGTAAACTTTCTATAGAAATAGTTGTCAGAACTTCCCTTAAACTTAATCTCGAGTAGTTCTTTTGTGGCACGCCCTCATGCAACCCAATTTTTTGTCCTCTTGAGGTAAATATTTTGCACGCTTTATCTTAAAATTACCTACGGGTTATTGTTTTTTTTTCCGAGCAGGCTTGTTTCTCTGAATCTGGTGCCTCACCTCTAAGCTAGCAGACCTGTGATACTTTGATAATTCTGTTGTTATCAACCCTTGATATTGTATTTGTTGATCTGTTATCTCTTAAGTTCTTTGTTTTGATTTAGACGATGGCATAAGACAGCTTGCGGAGTTTCCCCATCTGTCGTTCAAATTTGATATATCGGAAATACCAGACTCGGAAATTCTCGTCTCGTCAGAGCTCAAGGTGCTAGTGAAGAGACCTGTTGGTAGTGTGTTGCCATCGGGTGTCCAAACTCCATCCTTTCGAGTGGAAATTCTCGGAGTGTTACCTCGATCTCAGCAGCCTATTGAAGGAGGTCACAAGCCAGTGCTTTTGACTGTTAAGGCAAAAACTGTAGAGGTCGTCGAGGGTAGAAACGAGCATTGGGAGACTTTTGATGTTTCCGGTTTCGTAAGCTCCTTACGAGGAGTAGAAAGGAGGTACGTCAAGTTTCTTCTTCGAGCATACCCTATGAACTCACGTCTGCATCTGCGGCCAGAGAGTGTAGGCTTCTCCTCGTACGAGGAGGAGACAAAGAAGGCGCTGCTTGTATTGTTTACAGACGACGTCTACAGCACGCGTCCGACAACTTCATCGCCTCGTCATAAAAGAGAGGCTGCTGACTTTCCTGAGTTACGCGTTGCCTATAGGGACAGCAGTCGAACCAAGAGACCTAGCAAGGGTAAGGTTAGGAACCTGAGAAAGCAGAGGAAGCGAAACAAATCCACTTGTAGAATTCGCAAAATGCAAGTAGACTTTTCAAAGTTTGGATGGGACGATTGGGTCGTGTCGCCATCGAACTACAGTGCCTTCTATTGTGGAGGGTCGTGCAAGCATCCTATCAGCGCAAACCTGCAACCCACCAACCACGCCACTATTCAGTCCATCGTTCATGGCATGAATCCCGACTTTATACCGCCACCTTGTTGCGTACCTAGCGAATACCAGAAGTTAGCTATGTTGTATTTAGACGGCGAAGATAGAATCGTATATAAGCAAAAGGATGACCTTATCGTGAAGCAGTGTGCCTGTAGATAGCATTTCCCGTATCCAGTATGCCCATCGACTTCAACGAAGTCCCGTTGTTGATGACCTGTTGCCTGGGAAACGGATGGGCACAGGTGCTCAATTCGCAAGTTCTTCGCAGATGAAGGTCGTTCGCGTGACATGACCTGGTTGCCTTGCAGATTTGTCGCGTTGTCAGAGGCAGTTAGCGTGAGGGCTGTCTCTCTGTGCGAATGTCACTTGCTGTGTCCAAGACTTAAGGTGTTCAACGCAATCGATTGTATTTGAAGATATAATTTGAACGGCATGTTTGTGAGCTATTTCGGAATATTCTGGTCGCTATTGAGAAACATGATTGGCAAAACCGCGGATTATTTTCGTTATCTGTAGCTATAGCTTCGTCAAACGAAGTAGTCGTACCGTCTTGTTTTTTTTTTTCTGAATGCAGTGGCGATGGTGCAGAAGTCGAATCGAGTCGATTAGGCAAGCATTTGCGAAGTGGGTTGGTGGGAATTGGTTGTGGTCTGAAACACTTTCTGTTGCTTGGTTTATGTTCCGTCCTTCGTTATCACGTTATCTATCGTTTGGTGGTTTAGCGGTTTAATTACTTATCGTTGCATTTTCGGTTTAGCGCGTACGTTACGACAAGTTCGTTGTCCACAAGACGAAGGCCTTCGATGTCGTCCAATGACGTGTCCTGCGTGTTTTCTGAGCACCTCATGAACTTCATTCACGCGTTGTTAATGATACTTTACCACGTGACTTCCCTGTTTCGCGGGCTCAAGCGAAGTTTCGATGAGCTACGAAACGAACGCGTTGCGGTACTTGTGCGTAGTTCTGGAGGTGCAATTTTTCCCATCGCGCTTGTAATAAAGAGTGACAGTTCTGAATTCTTATCGCTCTTAACGGAGTGTGTGGAGATTTAATTATGACGCTTTTGTGATTTACTGCGCGTATCTGTAAATCGCGTTGATAAATCTGCTTAAAAGCTGTGCGGTCTGTGCAACTCCGCGATGCGGTCGCCTAAAGATTTGATGAAGATTGGGATTCGGAAATAAGCTATCTCCAAAAATTCCTTACGGTCCACTCCGGTGATCTTTCCGTGACTTGCACCTTCAGCAACACTTCGCGATGTCTTCTCTGAGTTACATTCATTCTGGCACTGAGGTTAAGTTACAACAACGTTTCCTCTAGAGCTGATTCACTATCTTAATTACTCTTGTTATTTGGAAATCTTCACCAACTTTCTTTCGACGTAATTTCCTTCATCCTTTCAAGTTCAGCGCAAGTTCAGAAAAGTTTTAAACGCCAGAGCAATGGCGTTCTGGCCCATATTGTGAAAAGGGAAATATTGGCCGAATAGATTTGTCAGTTCGTTACGGCTAAAATTTACGAGAATGTATTAACCGTCATTTGTGGAGTATTTTTTTTTTTAGACGATGCTGTATTTAAAGTCAGCCATTCGAGTCGATTCAGTACCAGAAAGAATATTTAATTTATATATATATATATATATATATATATATATATATATACATTTATTGTGGTATTGAGGTATTTCAAGAACGTGAAGGTCGCAGAATTTCCTCTTCTTTATGACTTCATCACGCGTAGGGTTGTTACTCTTCAAGATGAGGAATCTTGCTTGTTCGGAATTTTTCTTTAGCAGGTGTGCCTTGCGTAGCTTGTGTCGTGGAGATCGTAGAAATCAAAGGAGATTGAAAACCAGCTACGAACAGTTGGCGATTGCAGTTTGTTTTCAAGAGGGATGTATAT
>QQSS02204347.1:0-11884 GCA_003687565.2 Craspedacusta sowerbii
ATAGATAGATAGATAGATAGATAGATAGATAGATAGATAGATAGATAGGTAGATAGATAGATAGATAGGTAGATAGATAGATAATTAGATACATAGATGGATATATGCATAGATGCAGAAATAAACGGATCAGTAGACGGGTAGATAAAAACCTGCATTGGTTAATTTCCGATTATTTTGCTCGTTTTTAAGGGTGGAGGGGAATTTGGCGGTATATTCGTTAAAGGTCTGGTACCTGGTGGACCTGCTGATCTCTCAGGAAAAATTTCAAAAGGTTAGAGGAACTTTTGCTATTCATGAACGCAAATTAACTTTGTATTTTGCATTGGCAATGGCGCTGTACGCTTTCCTGTGTTTTATACATTTTCTGGGTTTCCATTCTAGCTGGTTTAAATTTAAGCGATTATCAAGACGTTGTCCTCCAATTGAATTTCCGTTACTTACTATGTTTTCCCTGCAGGTGATCGCCTCATCGATGTGAATGGGATAAGTATGGACGGATTGACGAGACCTCAGGTAACACTCCTTCCAGGAAACATCCTTTCTCATCACGGACTAGCGACCTTCTGGATGATTTGTGTGCATGTCAACTATGCTTAATTCTTTGGTGTGGTCGTCGTTGAGTTTGTTGTGATAATTGACATTGGCTTCATTGTGCCCGCATTTGATATGCTTTGGTTCAACTGAAAGTGCATCCTCTTGGCTTTCTGCGTATAAGGTCTTCTCAACATGAATTTTATCCTTAATTAATGGCTGCTTCCCACGCGAATTTGGTCGAATATGCTGTATTGGTAAGGTGCTATTTAGCCATGGGTCGCCTTCGATGGTTCTTCATTGTAGTCCCGCAAAGGATTAGCGTTTACTGCTGTGCAAACTGCTTGTGCGCTCACTTAAATTTTGTCTTGCGTGTCGAGCTTCTTTATACTTGGTACTGAAGTTCCCCATCCAATGCCCTTTTGGATTATAAAACGCTTGTCTGCTTGATACTCCCGATCGTAGCGTTAACTGTGTAGTTTATTTTGGTTTATTTTTAGGCAATCGATGTTTTACGGAAAGCGCCCTCTACTGCGCAGATGCTGCTTGAAAAACAAAGTGCTTTCGATAACGTCCTTCTACCGGAATCGGTACGTTTGTGTCCAAATTTCGTTCGAGATGAATATTAGGGATGATTTTTCTGAAATCAGTGTTAGTCTCTCGGATGCAAGAGAGCAGTGTTTGCTAAGGATTACTCTTGAAAAATTAGCGAGGTGCAAAAAAATTGCGTTTTTCTTTGGAAGTTGCATATTGTACTCGTCGATTCACAGTTGATGCTCTACGTCTCAGTTAGGGTATCACTTAATGGATCACTCAATGCATCATTTAATACACCACTCAGTATATTGCTCAGTACTTCACTCAATGCATCGCCTGGTACACCACCCATTACCCAGTGTATCACTCAGTACATCACCAATTGTATCACTAAGTAAATCACCCAGTGAATCGCTCAATACATCACCAAGTGTATCCTTCAATACATTACCCAGTGTATCACTCATTACATCGCCCATTGTATCACTCAGGACATCAACCAGTGTATCCCTTAGTACATCACCAATTGTATCCCTCGGTACATCATCCATTGTATCACTCAGTACATCACCCGTTGTATCACTCAGTGCATCGACTTGTGTATCAGTCAGTACGTCACCCAGTGTATCACTCAATGCGTCGCCAAGTGTATCCTTCCGTACATTACCCAGTGTATTACTCTGTACATCACCCTGTGTATAACTCAATACATCGCCAAGTGTATCACTCAGTGCATCAGCCAGTGTATCATTCATCATTTCTCTGCAAAGTTCTTCCTGCACTTTTCAGGTTCTTTGGTTGTCGTATTTCAGGTGTAAATCGCGTACGCTGTTTCAACGGACCGTCCCTAACCGCTTACCAACGTAGCATTTGTTATAAGTTAAACACCGGTATGTGCCAAGGCTCTTAAAAAATAATACGTTAAAACTCTAAAAGATTTGTAATGTGTAATTTGATAACTAAGTTAGATATTTTCGTTGATTAGCTTTGTTCTTCTGGTAATGTTGACCTCATTAGCGAATAAACGTAAGCAGAATTACTGGTAAATTTGTAAGTTATGAATTTCTAACATGTCAATTAGCGCGATTAAAAGTTTAGTATTCTAAATATTAACTTTAGTAGAGCGTTTTTTGCTTTAATCTTTTCTATACTAACTTTAAAAGTGGCTGGTTGTATAAGGATAAGTCGTTATTCTATAACGCGTACGTTTGGTTTGCAGCCCAGCTTTGAATTTTTGTTTCAGGAGTTCTTCTTGGTTGAGCTGTACAAGAAACAGAACGGCTATGGGCTGAGCCTTACGGTAAGAAGCACATGCTAAACATGCAATAGCTTGTGCTTGTATGTGTATATGTGTATGTGTGTGTGTATGTGAGTGTGAGTGTGTGTATGTGTGTGTGTGTGTGCGTGTGTGTGTGTGTGTGTGTGTGTGTGTGTGTGTGTGTGTGTGTGTGTGTGTGTGTGTGTGTGTGTGTGTGTGTATGAGTGTTCCTGTGTGCATCATGTATGGATGCGCATCGTATATGTAACTGGTGTAGCAAATACTTTGGTGTTTCTATGCTTCGTGCAGGCTTGCTTGATAAGCCGTAATCTCGTGTTTTGTGTTGATCTCTCAGGGTGGACCTGAGATTGACGGCGTCTACGTCAAGTCCGTTCAACATAGTGGAGCTGCCGACCATGATGGACGAATCCAACGAGGTTAGCCGTTCATTTCCCAGTATATATATATATGTAAGAAAGCTCACCAATAGTGGCAATCGTTTATTTTATTTGTTGTGGTTCGAAAAGCGTCCTTACTTACGAGCTTGTTTACTTACTAATTCGTCTTGTGTGAGAGCTTGTTTATTACGAGCCTGTTTATAATCTAGTTTCGATTTTAAGACCCTCGCACAAAGATCCCTGTCGTATTATAGATTGCTTAGCTTTGCTCGTTGTAGGTGACCGGTTAGTGACTATCAATGGACGCAATGTCGAGAACCTTACCAAGCAGAAGGTAAGTATTGTGCGAGTGAAGAAGCCGATTCTGTTTTGTCGACATGCATTCCAGTTTTCCATGGTTAAAAAACTTGCGATATTTCCTTGTGGTGCGTCTATGTGATGGCGTCCAGCTGTTGCTTGTCAATATACATCTTTATTTGCGTAAGCGCGACTGAATTAGCCATTCGCAAACGCCTCTAAATCTTTTGAATTGCTGTTTACTCCGTGTTCGGACTGGCGAATTCATTTGTGTTTTTAATTCCTTCGTGTGTTTGCTTGAATGATTTGTTTCTCTTTTGGTTGGTGTGTTCTTCTCATTGACACTCATGCAAATGGGGGGTCTTGAATTCCTTTAGTGTGCCGAGATGCTCAAGGCTTGCCAAGATAAAGTTACACTGCTGCTTGAGCGATGTGTAGTCGGCGATGACGTGCCTCCCTTGGACACAGTGAGTCTGCATGCTGTCGTGTTGAGTTGTGGACGCGCTGCGGTTTGTGCCTGGTTTGGCAATCAGACTGTTTGCTGTCCTTGCCTTTGCGTGACTCTTCTTTAATTCATTTTATGTGTTATTTCTCTAGGTGTTGACCGTGGTTGAAATGGTGAAGGGAGCATCGGGATTCGGATTAAACTTGACGGCAAGTTATATGACGTCTTGTTAAACTTGGCGGCAGGTTATATGGCGTGAAGTTTGACTTCGTGGCAAGTTATCTGGCGTCGTGTTAAGCTTGACGGCAGTTTATATGGCGTGGTGTTAAATTTGATGTCAAGTTATATGACATGTTGATTATACTTGACGGCAAGTTATATGACGCGGTGTTAAACGTGACGCCAAATTTTTTGGCGTGGTGTTAATCTTGACGTCAAGTTATATGACGTGTTGATTAAATTTGACGTCAACTTATATGTCGTGGTGTTAAGCTTGACGGCAAGTTATATGACTTGGTGTCAAAATATGATGGGAAGTTATATGACGCGGTGTTAAACGTGACGCCAAATTTTTGGCGTGGTGTTAAATTTGAGGTCAAGTTATATGTCGTGTTGATTAAATTTGACGTCAAGTTATATGTCGTGGTGTTATGCTTGACGGCAAGTTATATGGCTTTGTGTCAAAATATGACGGGAAGTTATATGGCGTCGTGTTAAACGTGACGGCAGGTTATTTGACGTCGTGTTAAACTTGACGGCAGGTTATATGAAGTTGTTTTAAACTTGATGTCAAGTTATATGACGTTGTGTTAAACTTGACGTCAAGTTGTATGACGTGGTGTTAAACTTGACGCCAATTTTTATTGCGTGGTGTTAAATTTGACGTCACGTTATATGGCGTGTTGATTTAACTTGATGGCAAGTTATATGACGCGGTGTTGAACTTGACGGCAAGATATATGACGTTGTGTTAAACTTGACGTCAATTTTAGTGACGCGGTGTTAAACTTAACGGCAAGTGTGATTAAATTAGTGATTAAATTTAACAACTATATTGTATGACTTCGTCTTAAACGTGACGGCAAGTTATGTGACATGGTGTTAAACTTGACGACAAGTTATAGGACGTCGCGAGTTACCTTGACGGCACTTTTTATTACGTGGTGACTCACATGTGTCTATCGTCCTTCCGAATAACGTTCAACACGTACATGCATATAATGGATTGTTATTTTAGTATGTCGGTAGTTTATTTGGAGTTTATTTTGCCCGACTGCTCTATACCTTTAATCGACGGACTGTTTTCCAACCGTAGTTATCGCACTAGAAAGACCAACCCAAATATGCAACTTTAACCGCTTAAAAAAAGTTTATCTTCATCTAATTTAATCTTTTTTGTTCCTTGTCAAGCTCGTATTATTATCGATTTTAAATTTTTTTAAATTCTCCCAAGCCTTGACTTGAGCGGTTTTTCACCTAACCATTGCCGAGTATGTTATTGCGACTTTATGGAGGCGTCCTTAAATTGATTGCAAGTGAATTGTAAACTCTCAGAATAAAGATGCATTTCGCAAATTTCGCAGCGATTTAAGCTGTTGAGACATGTCGATATCCAAAGTCTGGCAAACTTTTCGGCTGAGGCTTTCACAAGAAAAAGAATCTTTCGAAAATAGAATTGTATGTATATCTTATCAGTCTTTTTCATAAATCCTTTAATTATTAAAAGTCGATCTTATTATAAATCTAGCGCAAACAGAATTATAAGTTTAAAAAAGACTTTCTAACAGTACGATTTGAATCTGCCAAGTTTTCATGTGGCATTATTTGTCTGTTGTCTTAAATGATGACTTATTGTCCGTGAAGAGTGGTATATTAAAACCGCTGTATTGCGAAATTTTAGCCATTTGATTGAACATTAAGGGAACAACCAAACCTAGAAATCGACAGTTTTAGTGGAAAAAAATTCAATTCATTCTGAAATTTTATTCTTTAAATAGTCAGTCCTGTTTTTTTATTTTATTAATGTTGTTATTTTTATTTATTTTTTAATTTATTTTTTTAAGTGATGTGCAATATTTTAGGGAGGCCCGGAGATCGGAGGGATATTCGTGAAAGCTCTCCTTCCAAACGGCGGTGCAGAAAAGGATGGACGCATTTTAATTGGTATGCCATTCAATTAAGGAATTTGTCCGGATTTGCTTTTTGATTACTCGTGAGCTCCAGCTACTCTTGCAGCTGTGCGCAGGCCTTTTTTTTTAGCAGCCAAGGCTTTTCGGGGAATTTTTGACAACCTTACGATGGTCGTCCTTCGCTTAAACATCTGAATTAAGGTCTAACGCCATCCCTGTAGCAATTGCAATCGAGTTAATGTTTAAAGCTCGAGTTTTTTTAAAAAACTTTTGTAAAGTAACTTGTTTTGTAAAGAAACTTGTTGATAGAAGAACTATAAGTGGCTGGGATATATGCCTCTGCTTAAAGGAGATTTGAAGACGCAACCTGTGCAACTGGTGAATATGATTTCAGGGTTTACTGCAAACCATTTCTTCAATTGTAATTTGTATTGCTCTTAAGGCTTGTTAGATGTTTCAAGTTTGCTTCTGCCGAATACATCCGCTACGTTTTAACTGAAGACATCTGAAGGAATCATGGAGCTTCACTAGAATTTATTTATTTGCTAGTTATGTTTTGGGTTCCGGTCAGCAATGATTGCGTTTGCAGCCTTCAATAAAGTGCGCCCTGTGAAATTTTGCAATCGAGAGATGCAGAGGTGGGTGTCTAAGGAAAATCTTTGCCCCGTCGACATTGAAGGATTGAAATCGGAAGAACCTGCGAATGGAAGCTCCTTTAAGCCATGATATTTTCTGGCGAAAACTTTCTTTTCTGAAGATCGACCTCAGATTTACGCAAAATGCTTTTGGACGCTAGCCGCACCGCTGCTACGCGATTGCTTGTGGATTACAGAAGGCGAAGGTTTTGCTGTTTGCTGGTTTACGAGCATATTTGAAGATAGCGAAATCCATGTGTCTGGGGTCATATTGTATCAGGCTTTGCGTGGAGCTTTGGCCAGTCATGATATTAACAATTTGGATCTGATCTTTCTAGGAGATCGTGTTGTAGAAATGAACGGAATATCTTTGGATGGATTTACGCCGCAGCAGGTAATTACTTTAAGATGCAGTGTTTTATTGTTGCTGTGTTCTGACTTAGAAATCTTGTTAGATTACCTGCAATTCCTGACATGCTATGTATACTTTTCTACTGCTCCATCAGTAAATCCATCGCTAAACATTTCATCTGAGCCAGAAAGGCTAGACTTTATCAGTAGCTATTTAGGAACATGAATTATGAGAGATGGTATGAATTACATGGTTGGGCCGGAATTTTGATCGATGACAGCTGTGCTTTTACAATGGCAATATAAATGCTGGCTGGCAAGCATGCTTCTCTTGTTGCTGATGTTTGCCGTCCTGTTTATTGCCTATTCAGGCCAGTGAACTCTTGAAAAACTGCGGTCCAACCTCTACCTTCGTCTTGGAGAGGTACAAACAGAAAGTAAGTGTGAAATGCTGACACTAACGACCGTACTGCCGGTAATTCTTGCTCGTCCACGGTAGCCTCGTGCTTACGTGAACGACCGTAGCGTGACAAGTGCTGAATGTCGACAGCCCTCTATCGTCGAGTGGTTCGAGAAGCTGTCCGTGCTGTTTTCGGGTGGTCTGAAACCGTTGTGTTCGCGTATTATCATGTTTTTCGAATGGTGTGCAGTGTGCCACTGTTTTCTCCGTTCATGCTTTCCACCTGGAAAATTTTCTTTGCCGTCATTTTCATGAATAGCTGTTTGATCGTAAGAGCAACATAAAACGCGCTTTTTTGAGATCTTTGATTATTTTTGTTTTCGTGTTAGTCGAGGAAGTTGGTCGACTCTCCATCGCGACAGACTACGCCTGCACTTCATCGTAGTGTTTCTTCCGGGAGCGCCAATCTTCCCACAGCTCATTCAATATCCGGTGCGCAGCTGCAGTTGCTTGGATACAACGGAGTCTCTCCTGCTGTGCCTCCAAGGCACGTCAATAGTAGTGGCATACCGTCTAAGGAGAGTGCTTTTAAGCGCCTGGAGCAGCAGCAACAAGCAGACCAGCAGCGTCAAGATTTCTCGCTGCGTACCGCCTCTGCTGGTCCAGTGGCAATCATGGCGACCTCTCCCTCAGCGCCAGCCGAGCATGCTCGTGCAGAGCTCGTCGCGTCGACACCCGCCCGGAACCCATCAGCTTTCCCACGGCAGGGCTCGACTGATTACGGTGGTAGTGTGAATGATGGCCACAGAAGCTCTCCTGATAAGATCGTTATTCATCCATCGTCAGGGGCAGAGCAGAGTGCCACTTACGGGCTTGTGGAGTCGTCGGTGCGAGCTCTGGCCTGTCCGATGAGCTCTGTGGCTCGCGCCCTTCCTTGTCAGAGCTTGTCACCGCCACTTAAGCCGGAGACAAGCACCTTTGGGGCGCTACACTCAAGGATACCTCTTGGTCCTATTTCAAATGCCATCTTCGGTAGTGGTCGTGACGCTCGAGAGACGGTAATATGTATGAACAACGGTCGTCCCATCGTTCAGACTCTCAACAGTAATTCAAGTTATAGCGCTCCTACCTCTTCTGGAGTTGCAGCTACATCTACTAGAGCTTCTGATAGCTTATACCACGAGCAGATCTCCTCGCGCAACGATCAGCCGTCCATAGTTGATTCTACGCTTTCATCGACCCGTGCACCAGGATTGAAGTGGATTAGTTTAAACTCTTCAAACGGTTGCTCTAGATCGGGGCCTCACGGTGTTTCAGCTATGCAATCACCTAGCTCTGTCAACTCTTCAAGCTCCTCGAACCAAGGAAGTCATCTAACGACTGATAATGCAACTCATCAGGCCACATCGTCCCAACAGTTTGCCCGTAGCGGGACTATTGGGATCACCAGCAACCCTTCAGTGCATTCTGGGACAGCGAGAGAGCAGGCACTCGCACCTAGCGTCAACAACGCTATCGGGTTAGCAGCTTCTCAAACAACGCGGCTACAAGCGTTGCCCCCCGCTGCTAGGAGGGCAAACTTCGTAGGTAGGTGAATTTATGTGTCTGTTAGGTGTGGTGCGAAATCGTTTAACACGTCCGCGTGGTCGAACTAATTCGTTTGAGGTTCTTTTGTAAACTTCCAATAACACTTTCAAAGTAGACCTTAATCGCCTAAATTCTCCAAGTAGGTTGGCATAAGATTGCGCTCATTTGGCTTTACGCTCCAAGTAAGTTGGAATAAGATTACGCCCATTTGGATCTGTGGGAGTCCTTTGTTTCTTGTTAAGCTATTCCTCTTTAGTAGGTGACTACATCTTTGAGGTGATTCTATTCAAAGGGGCGAGTGGCCTTGGCATGAATTTGTCTGGCGGTGGAAGTGATGGTAAGCTGCATGTTGTTGTGGTTTATTTGTGTACGTTGCTTGTTTGAGTTCGCGAATTTTTTTGAGTCTCTTTTGTGTGGCACAAGGTTACTCATTTGTCGGGAGTGGTCATGGAACAAATGACTCCGTTTTTGCTAGTATAACCCTACTCGCGTATGACCTTGAGTCAGCATGTGGTCGCATTGCTTCGAGCTACGCCTGCTTTTGTCACTTCGACTGCGATCTAAGAATGCGTTCGCGTTTTTGAATCCGCCATCATGTCTTCCTGTGAAATAGTTACTTAACTTCTCTTCGGTTTGGTTGTTGATAAATTTTTCCTACTCAAGGTCCCGTTGTTGTTAACAAAATTGCCAAGGGAACCACTGCGGATGAGAGTGGTCAGCTTCGACTGGGTGATGTACTTCTTGAGGTGCGAATTAACAGTTTGTTTTGTTTCTCTTTCTCTAATTGCGAAATTTTTCCATTATTGTGACGGCGTTACGACAAAGTCTTACACGCTGCATTCCTTTGCTTGAGTAGATGGTTGAGGTCTTAGTGTAAGTGCATTGTGTACTGTCTGTGCATTTTGTCACCATCTTGAAACGATAGACGGATGATTTTTTTAACTGCAGCTGGCGGTTCCCCTGATTTGCTGGTCTGTTCAGCACTTCTCTCTTGTTTTCTCTCTGAAGGTCAACGGAAAAGATGTAGGTGGGATGCTCGCTCGGGAAGTGATAGCCTTATTGCGTTCATGCTCCAATGAAGTTCAACTCCTTGTAAAGCGACCTGCATTTGGACCAAGCTCCTCCGCGAATGCCTATGCGCAGGCAACCCAGGTTGGCCTGTAAGCAGTCAATTTAAGTCTATGTGCTGATGCAGATGGCACTAATTATCACAATCTACGATTTGACGATTTTGCCAACGCGGGTGGTGATTTTTCCCGCAGACCGCGATTTTCCTGGCGCTTGGTCGTTGTTGGCTGTTATTGTACGAAATGTTGCCCGACTGCACCCAGCGATCCGCCTGCTATGTCATCTAATGGCGTTTGAAAAGCGGCCTTACTTTAACTCGGTATTGTGCTACACCCGTATGGTAGCATTGGCGTAGTTAATATATATAAATATTCATTTAGGCAGCGCATAGACAAATAGATATACGCGTGAATCAAGGGGTCGCTCGTGCTATCTCCGATAGATTTCGAAGGAGACGAGTTATTGACTGATGTATAATTTAATTGTGGCGCTGCTTCAAAATTATTACTTTTGCTCATTGGATATTTATTACATTGAAGTGCGTAATATATTTCGTTAAGCAGAAATAGAAATCAATCGACATATTACCCTGAACCCGGCATCGATGAGCTTTTTATGTTTCTCATATCGCTGAAAACCATGACTTTCTAGGTAGCCCCACAGTTTGTGCGCAGGTAATGCCGCAGTCTTTCGGCTTTGTAATGCCTAGTAGATGTAGGATTGTTTACAATAGTTTATTGATTATTAGTACACTGATCAACCTAAGCAAACCAATCATGAAGCTATCTATGCAGATCTTGGAGTTTGGCTTGCAATGTGGATATTGCATTGCGTGGTTGGTTGGTAAAGAGCCAGGAGTTTCCCTGGATGCGCAGTCCATCGACCGTCGGTAATATCAACACAAGCACCCGAGCCTTGCACTTGAAGCCTTCTCTGAAGAGTGTTTAATCAAAATCTTACCTCAACTTACCAGAAAAGATAAACTTGTGGCTATCAAGATGGACTTTAATATTAACTTGTTCGTTGCATGTATAGGTTCATTGAACTTCTATGATATGGCAGCATCTCATAATTTACAACCTATACACCATCCTAGTCAAGTCAGACCTCGTTCACATACTCTCATCGACAACATATTTACTAGCAATATGAAGTACAACACCATGGGGTTCAACTTAACCTGCTCTATCTCGGATCAATTTGCTCAATTTGCGGTCTTCACTGACTATAATTTGAAAACCAATTTGACGAAAGAACGGCCAGTCTGCGGCCGCTCGTTCAAAATGTTTCACGAAATTGAATTTCTTGAAGAATAGTCGACCATCGATTGCTCGCTACTCTTCGGAAATGAAAAAGATCCAAATGTCCTCGTAACTACGCTCATTAGCAAAATTAATGAGATTTTAAATGTCATGGCACCAATCCGAAAGCTATCAAAGAAGGAAAAGCTTCTCAAGCAAAAACCATGGATTACAAGACCGATCTTACAATCTATGCACACCCGTGATAGACTTCTTAAACAAAACATGAAAGAAAAAGGTCAGGACAAAATGATCGAAACCCGCAGCAAATATAAAACTCGGCGAAACTGCAGTGTAAATGTGATCAGGTAAAGCAAGATAGAATACTTTTTAGAATACTTACTAGAAGAGTATTTCATAAAGCATAGAAGTAATGTGAGGAAAACGTGGGATGGTATAAATTCAATCATAACGTTAAACAAACCCAACAAGAGCGTCCCAGCTTTAGTAAGGGACCAAAATAATAATATAGCGTTTGATCCTCTTACAATGCTTTCAATAACTACTATTCCACTAGAAACAACTTCAGATTGCACATTAGGGTTATGACTTTCTGACTTAAAATAAAAATTAATTTCCTTTGTCATAAATCGATGAAATTTTATTAGAAAACATTGAAAACATGTATAATTCCTCTCGCTTGTAAAAAAAAGGTCACCCCGCAATTAAAATTACGTTTCGTCATTTATTTAATCTTGTTACTGCTACTACTAACACGTGTGGCTCGCCTGCAAATCACTTAAAACTTGTATAGATTAGAAGTGTTCAGAACCTTAGAATATTTTGGAAAATAACAGAATATTTTAGAAAGCTTTAGAACATTCTAGAGCAATTTAAAACATTCTGGAACAATTTAGAACATTCTAGAACAATTTAAAATACTTCGAACATTCTAGAGCAACTTACGACATTCTTGAAAATTCTAAAACATTTTAGACTATATA
>QQSS02204358.1:0-11884 GCA_003687565.2 Craspedacusta sowerbii
TTCATAATCATACATTGCATAATTATGGCATCGTGAAAATACTGGCCGTTGAAAACGTTGCATAAATATATAATCGTTTCCGCAACCAGCAGCGTGCTCATCTAAGATAACGCAAATATAAAAACAAAGCACGTTTATACCGGGCATGATCGTAAAATTCCTCCACAGACAGGGATCTAAAAAGCTGAATGAAGCTGACATGGTTTATCTGATATAATTGGAATGGGAACTGTACGGTTAACTCTGCCCCCCTCCCGAACCGATTTGCCCACAAAAAATACGCAATACACAACAGTGATAGTTTAAAAAATGTTCCATTGCATCACGTTAATCAACACTCCTGATCAAGCTTCCCTAATAAGAACATCCGCACATACTACGCTACATTCGCGAATGGCTCCATTATGGCTGTTTCGAGACATTTACGTCCGGAAGGCTTCTCCTCGATATGCGTTGGTCCAAATATTACTTGACGAGGATAACTTAAGTGCACTTTTACACAGGAACAATGTATTTGCTTTACTGAAGTCAATCAAAATTCGAAGAAAAAAAAACACGCTAGCGCCAACAGACAAGTAATTAAACTACTTGTTGGATATCACAATCCTACCCAGCACGAAGACTTCCGTACGGCACACATTACAACACATCTGTAAAAATAACGCCAGAGGAAAGCAGCAGTAGCGCACCTCTTGCAACAATATCGGAGTAGATCAAGAGCAACAGGTTACAGTATACAGAGTGAAAAGCTTGTACATTATTAATTTAAAACTCTTTCCGTGGCGTTAAAAATTGTTGCGTGCATGGCGGCTTGGCCTTCTGGGGGAACCATGCTATAACCGAGAGTGGAATTTTATCGGGACTACGGACAACACTCCTATTGTTACAATGTTTGTTATATTATCCCTTATCCTTATTCCCGCAGTTTGGTTTTCGATGGCGAATTATAACGAACTAAACAAAGCATCTGCTCACGCAAACACTTCGACCCTCTTTTTTTATGGAGAGTTCGATCATGAGACTTCAAGGGTGTTTCCTGAAATATTTGACCAGTTCAATTAAGATCAGAGTGGAATTGTTTTAAGACGAAGCCTTCGCATAGCGCCTCTACCCTGTTCCTTTGGCAGTGCAAGTCTCATGCGAAGTCTTATATTTCGTATTGATGCGCGAATGAAGCAGATCAAATTCGCTGTTAATTTAATAAGAAACGCGATATTTATGAAGTCCTGAAAATTGAGCAACACATTGTGATGTGGACGTCCACTCTAGCATTTACCCCCCTTGTCCACTTTTGTCCACTTTTGCCAGGACCCCCTCCACCCTGTCTGGTGGACTTCTTTTATGGATGGACCCCTAGGGATATGCGCATGGCTGCACCATACAATAGGATTTCAAACACAAAAACACCGACAAGAAAAAGCCCAAGATTTACCCATCATAAGAAATCTGCGTCACGGTCATACTTAGCCAGCAGAGGAATTGCTTATCGAGCCAGGGTAAATTCCCAATCTAGAAGATTCCATTCCGTACCTTATTCTAAAAACGTGACCTTTTACAGGAATTGGAGGATTAACTTATTATGCTCTAGCATGGTTGTGGAAGAAACTATGTTTAGTACATTTTCTTATATAATAGTTTCTTGGTTAAATCTTTAGTAGTTTCCTTGTGGAACAGCAATCAAACATTGAAACTTAAAAGTAACTTTGTCCAAACTTACTTTCTAGAAAGTTACTCCTAAGTTAAAGGTTACTGTTTTCGCATTGGTAATTACCCAAGGGGCAAAAGAGTGGGTATGCTTTATTTAATAATTTACTATTTAAACGCTTTAACACGATTTTTACCGCAACATCCATGCAATCAAGTGGTTTAACGAGTAATGTATCATGTCGTGACGACAAACTACCCTCTCTATGGTCGCTCGCCCACACACACACACACAACTCGCACAGGCTATTTAAAGGAATTGTTATTCAACTTCGTTCCACACACCTTAAGTGCAACCAGGCGCTAAGGACAAATTAAGCGGTGCTAAGACTTACTTAAACTATTACTGAAGGTAGCCCGTCCCTTTGACACCGAAGACCACAGTTAACCAAAGTAAGATATACATCTATTGAATATCCTTTCGCTTGGTTTGCTTGTCTCGCCTCCGTCTTCTTCTTTCACTGCTGCCACAAGTGTGACTTCCTCTACGCCTTGTTCTTTCTCAACTTTACACTCCCGGATTATGGGTTATTTATTTATAATTACAGTAATTACATGAATACATAACAGAATTCAATACTGACGTGCCAAACAAGAACATTCGGCCCCTTTCTTCTGCCGCGATGGTGCCAATTCAATCAATATCAGCCATCAATGTCACAGATGATATTGATTGTCCAAACAGGAAGATTCTGTCTCTTTCTGAATCTGGTTTGGAGCTGATTTAGATTCAAAATGGTCGTAACTGGGTCGTAACACGTTGTTCGGTACTCCCCTTTGTTACCTTCAGCAGGTCGTCTGTTTCGTCCGTCGCACCGTAGACTTCACTAAGTAAGTTAGTATATAATTTATTAAGCAGTTAAGTAAGCTAGGAAGTTAATGTAGAGTTTGCTGGGAGCGTGTCTCGTGACTTGTAATGTGTGCGTGAACTTCGTGAGTACGCCGCGCTGTTGGGCTTGCTCCGCGCCTGCGCATATTGCATGGAGCCTCGCTATGTTTGGCCTGACTCACGGCTTCCGTCTACACTATTTTGGTGTTGTACTCTCCGCTGTGACCATAGGCTGTTCAATGTTAGTCGTGCTATTGCGTATGTTGTTGTGCTAGCGTGGGTGCTCCGTATATAGCTGTCTGATGTCCTGTGTGTAACTATATCCTGTTACTTCATTTCTTGGTCTCACACGGAGACACTTAGGCACCCATTTGTTACGCTAATTATTCGTAATTTATTTTGTAATGTTAGTCACTTCTGTTATACAACAACAATACCCAGATTACTTGGAAAACGTGTATATATGGGAAGAGGTAGGATAGACAGTTCAACAAGTTCTAGATCAGCCGAGGCGTAGTAAGAGGATAGCGGTGAGACTTAGCCTTCTTTATATTTTCTATTATCTGCAGTTTCAATGTCTTACATGATACATATCGGAATTTTTTTAGAATTCTGTATATGTTAGTTAACTATTGTCATTGTTTTGTTATAATTTTACGGTGGTGGTGTGTCTAAGGAATATCGGTGAATGAAGTCGAAATAAGTCGAGTTTTTCCTTCATGCGTCAAAAATCACAAACCTCCCTCGAGACTTTGTGCGGGGTTAAATACTTTTGACAGCGTTTAGTGATGCCTATCATTCTTTCCCATACACCACCCGTCCACGGAGCCTTGGGCGCGGTAAATTCTCATTTTATACTCCTATTCCTAAGGAAATCTCTTGTTTCATTGCTCTTTAACACCTTTGCAATGTCGCTTAAGATTAAACTCGTCACCACCCCGTCTCGCAAAAAAAAAAAAATCTGCGCAATGCCCTAACGCAAACCACTGAATTAAGACTAAGCGTACAAGAATACAAAAAAACGAAAAACAGAAACAAGCAGAGCACAAATCACCAGACTCACATTTTTGAAGTCGAACTAAAACAGCCTCAACGTAACCGAGTCTGACTGTCCGTTAAGTGAGTTGGCGAATTTATGGTGCGCGATCATCAAGCTCTCAATTAACAGGCACTTCCATTTGGAACGACACCTGCGCACAGTTGTAAAGTAGGCTTGAAGATCGAACTTGATCGGCAATGACGAGTAGCCAGATGTTGACCGATTGATCTCGACAGTTGCTTGTGTTCCTCGATACGTTGCTGCAGAAAGAGCTCAACTAAACAGTCAAGAAGATTTTGTTCAAACCAGTTGCAAAGCTTGTTGCTATTAACGGTGCTCGTCTCGCACACCTTCTTGGCCTGCCGAAGACACGCAAACAGGATCTAGCCATGAGAGCTATACTTTCCGCAACTGGAGCATACAACTTCAAATTGGCGGATCGGCTAAAGAAGTTGTTGAAACCGCTGGCTTCAAATAAGCACGTAATAGGAGACATTCGTGATTTCTTTGAGAGCAAACTATCTGGAAAGGCTATGAGGTCAGGTGAAATACTAGTGTCGTACGATGTCATGTCACTGTTCACCAGGTCTCATGGAGCAGAACAAAGGTATCTCTTAGGATGTTCGGTACAAGAAATGTTTCATAAAGCCAATGCTGTACGGAGCGCATCGTTTGAGTAGCGATTGGTCTACCTTTAACAAGGTAGTTGAACATTTGCGCACAACGTTCCTGAAGTCAGCCTACCCGTCAGCTTTGTTTGTCTAGATCGTATTTGACTTTGTCAAAAAGTGAATTACCCGCAAACGTAACTTAGATGACAGTTTCGCCAATGATTGTGCGATTCATTATTCCTTATAAGGATGAAAGGAGTGAGCGCAACTTAATTGCACCGTCAAATGATCTGGCATGTAAAGTACGGGTACAAATTCAGCCAATTTTCACCAGCAGAAAAATTGGCGAAAGTTTTAGACCAAGGGAAGCGAAGCAAAAGATTGTGAGTCAAGAATGCGTTGTTTGTAAGTTTCAATGTGGCCAGTGCGACGCTGGCTATATCGGCAAGACAACCCACCACCTGCACCAACACATCGAGGAGCACAAGCAACAGTCGAGCTCAATCGGTCAGCACTGGGCTACTCATCAATTGCTGATCAATTTCGATATTCAAGCCTGCTCCACAACTCTGCGCAGGTGTCTCTCCAAATAGGAGTGCCTGTTGATTGAGAGCTTGATGATCGCGCTACATAAACTAGCCAACTCACTTAACGGACAGTCAGACTATATTAAGTTGAAGCTGTTTTAGCTCGACTTCGAAGAGGTGACTCTTACGATGTGTACTCTGCTTGTTTTTGTTTTTCGTTTTTTTGTTTTTTTGCATTTTTGTTCGTTTAGTCTGAAGATGGTCCAAGAAAGGACCGAAGCGTCCCCAAAATTTTTAGTTTTATTCTTTGTCTTGAAGATTTACCCATCGAGGGTCCTAATTTCTTCTCCAAATAAAATTATGTCTAGTAGTTATATTCCTTATTAAATAAAGCCCAAAATGTGGCAATTATAGTGTGGCCCTTCGTTGTTTGTAAATACGTCAAGGTGGCCCTCGGTCTGAAAAGTTTGCCCACCCCTAAGCTATAGGTATTTCTCCGAATTTAGGTCTGCCCCTGTGGTTTATGTTTTGTTTCCAACCTATACCGTGTCTCAGAGGCCTGGGTTCCAGATCATGACCAATAACTAGCAAAGACAGTTATTGCAGCGCCAACTTTTGAAGCGTTGCTTTCACTGATACTTCCAAACATTTTGTTGTCGCACGTTTTGCGGCCTCGGCCTTGATCGTTGCAGGATGAGTCACATTAAAGGTGTTTTAAAGGAAAATCCCAAGTTCACGAGCCAGAAAAATCAGGTAAATTTTTCTGATCATTATTAAATCTTGAGCTCTGATATGTGTATTCGTCACGTTATTGTTTTCGAATAAAGTCATGCTTGAAATGCTTTCGCTTTTGTCTTTCCTGTTCCTATCTATGCATAAAAAATTATTAAATAAGGAAGCTACTTACGTTTGATAAATATTTGTATGTCTCCTAGTCGAAGTTTTTATAAACAAGATTCATTTAGATGGGGCCAAGCTTATTTTCAATCAAGCGTACAACTCAATGTCAATGTGGGTAGAATAATTTTGTTAATTGGGACTTTTGGTCTGTTCTTGATGTTGCTGTATGTATTTGTTCGCTTTTCCTTTGTTATTCTTAAAAATAGTAAGTGTATTTGGGTTACCAAAAAAAAAAACATAACAATAATAGTATTTCTTATTTATTGACATTTTGCCCAGAATATTCTGGATTGCAGTGAGAAAACAAGTAAAATTCCATGCGAGTTGCTGTCGAAAACTGAAGATCTTGCAGGGAAGCCGGGAGATGTAGCAAGCAAGCCCAACAATTTTCAGCAATTCAGAAAAGACCAAAACAAGGAAAATGCAGATGGAGAGCAAGATTGTGATAAGACTAGAAAGTGAGTTAATTAGCAAACCTTATTTCAGATGTAAGTGATTGTTCATAATGTGCATAATGTGATAAGTACTTTAGACATATGGCAAAGCAGTAAATAAAAAGGTTATTTATTCACATTATATCTAGAATTTGGAGTCTTGCTGACTTTGATATTGGAAAGCCTCTTGGACGAGGTAAGAGATACTTTTGCTTAATGAAAGCTAGGTAAGGTATGGCACAGTCTGCACTTTTTCTTTAAAATGACGTATATCATCCAGTAAGAAGCTTAATGACAGTCTTTCTGAGTTTAGGCAATATGGCTTGGTTGTATGTGATCGAGTTGGTGTGAAACCTTCGTATGCTGCCATTTTGTTGTTTTAGGTAAATTTGGTAGTGTTTACCTTGCACGAGAAAAGAATAGCCATTTCATTGTTGCCCTGAAGGTATTATGAAAATACAGTTGCCTTTTCTTTTCAGATTTAATGCAGAAACGTGTGTATCACTTGTTTAACGCTTGTGCCTGTTACAAGTTTTCTTTTGTATATCAAATTAAATTTCCGATTTATCCCAAAAACATGCAAGATTATAAAACATGCAAGCTTTGGTTCCACAATCTCTGCATGTTTTTTGTTTTGTCATTGATCTAGGTATTGTTCAAGTCTCAGCTATTAAGGGCTCAAGTGGAACATCAACTACGACGAGAAATCGAAATTCAATCACATCTGAAGTATATTGTTTTGTATAGCTATGAATATGCTGAAAGTTGTGTTTTGTTTTTTGATGTAGCTAGATAAAGCGTTTAAAACTTAATTAAACTTAAACCAAGAAATCAATGCAATTTAAAGCATTTCGTCATCACCATTATGTGTTGTTTTACTTTCTGTTCAGTACACATTGGAAATGGAATCCACATTTTTAAAATTTCGGAATTTGTTAACTGTTTGCATAAACATCCATTTCACAGTTCTAATTGATTTGGCTTTCTCTTTGTTTGACTGGCATGTATTGCACAGTCAAATCTGTGTTCCATATTAGGCATTTGCTCTTAAAAAGAAGTAATGAATATTAATGCAAGTCAAGAAATAATCTGATGTGACTTTCGCTTGTGTTGTTTGTGTTGAGTACTTGACTGGGTGAAAGCAGTCTAAAGCAAAATGTTTGTAGCGGGCAGGATTTAGAGAGTTCTACATGCTTTCTTTTGTGTTGTAACCTTAAATTCTCTTTAGGCACCCTCATATTCTTCGCTTGTATGGCTACTTCTATGATGCTAAGCGTGTCTTTCTAATACTTGAATATGCTCCGAAGGGAGAGCTTTATAAGACTTTAACAAAAGCTGGTCGTTTTGATGAAAAAATGGCTGCAACAGTAAGTCTGATAGATATTAGACACTATTGTCAGCCATAAGCATCCTGATTTTTGTTGTACCTTAGGGTGGGTGTTCGCGTTTTGGTTCATTATGTGTCCTCTTTATTATAATTTTACATTAGTAGCATCAAATTAAGGGATAGACATTGCCTGAAGCTTACATCATACTGATTTCTGACATCTTTGTTTCAGTACATTGCTCAACTGACGTCTGCTCTGCAGTACTGTCATTCGAAAAAGGTTATCCATCGAGACATCAAGCCGGAAAACCTGCTTCTTGGATTGAAGGTTGGGCTTACACCACATAATTTACCTATGGGAATTCATGTCGACTCTAATTCTTTTACATGTTGCAATTTGTTTTGAATCTGTATGCAGTTACGTTCATACTACAGTGGCGACTTTTATAGGGTGAGCTGAAGATTTCTGACTTCGGGTGGTCAGTTCATGCCCCATCTTCTAGGTATGTCTTTTTCTTAAAACCATGTTATGGGCATACCGTCATTCATCCGAAACATTTCTTTTGGTTGGTTCGTGGCATTAAAGACCTATTTTTGTATTTGTTCGGCTGGTTTTTGCTCATAAACTTTGTTTAGGAGAACAACATTGTGTGGAACCTTAGATTACCTTCCTCCGGAGATGATAGAAGGAAAAATGCACGACGAAAAGGTGCATAGATCTATTTCGTACAAATTGTAAAATGGTATTTATAATGGTATTTTAAGGGTTAAGTTCTTTTCAGGATATTTGTGTTTCATGGCTATTTGTATGCTCTAAGAACTGGTTGATGATCGGAATTCAGTCATCCCACTCTACCCAGTTCTTCGTTTGATCTTCGTAAGGAAGATTCGCCTAGCGAGGTTGCAAAATAGCTGTTATTCCTATTACCAATTGCCCACCGACCGCCGTTTGTATGAACTTTAAGCTTCTGTATCCAACTGGACGGTGATGCAATTTGCTTGCCGACGTTGTTTCAAAATAGGTCTGAGTGATTGAGTAAGAAATGATATTCAAGTCTTATGTAATTATATTATGAAGGTAATGAAGAGCTATATTGCAACTAATCTCTTAGGTTGATCTTTGGAGCATTGGAGTTCTTTGTTATGAGTTTCTTGTTGGGAAGCCTCCGTTTGAGACTGAGTCTCATGAAGATACTTACGAAAGAATTTCAAACGTATGTGTTTCGTTCTTATGTGTTATGCACAACTTGAGCGACGAGAGCTGATCTGCTATTGCCAGTATATTTCTTGTTGTTCTGGTTGGTCCACCATTTTTTTAATTGCTTGGTTTTCGTTTCGCTCACAGGTTAGATACACATTTCCACCATACATTCAAGCTGGTGCGAGGGATCTTATTTCAAAGGTGATTATTTTTTATTGCTTGAAACTCTCTGACTATGTTGTCATATGTACTTCCATATCTCTGAAGTCCATCAGTCGACTACTCGAGTTAACTTATCAGGACGTGCACTATACGTACGTATAAATGCCCCTTTTGCTCTGGTATTCTCACCAGTGATATGCAAGTAAAATGAGCGTTGAGTAGTGTTAGTAGAGTAATGGTCCCGGACCCTCATTTGCGATGCTCCAGAAGATTCGGCAAATGCTATGCGCATGGCAGTTTGTTACCCGATATAATTGTTTGAGGCTATCACATTTCATTAATATTTACCCTTACTAGAGATACACTTCTACTTCTTTGTGTTTCTGTAGTTGCTAAAGCATAAACCAAGTGACCGGCTACCTCTTGATCAAGTAATGGCTCATCCGTGGATTCGCCAGCATGCAGAGATGTTTAGTCAGAATAAAGTCGAGAGTGGAGGCCCGCCCACTGTGTCATCGACGGGAATGACGGCCTAGCTGCACCCTATCAAAAATAGCGGGCCTGTTTCTCTTCATTTGACGCTAATAACTGCCAGGCACTTTATCGCAACTAGGAGTCTTTAATATGCGACTGTTATATATTTTGTCGATTTCTTGAGCACCGATCTCGCTCATATCCTCCCACTTGATTAGGTCTTGTTAGGCTTTACTGATGTTAGTGTCATTTAGATCTAGCGGGCTCCTTTTTATGACGATGTTAATCTCGTTTAAATCGTCACTTGAATTCTTTATTCGCCGATAAGTAATCTCATTGTAAATGTCATCCTTGTATTTTCTTGTTTATAAAACTTGATCCTTTCGTTTCGCTGCTTATTTTTTCTAGTTCTTGATTCGCCTCTATCCTTTCCTTAGATTGCTGTGCGGGCGTGTTTGTGTATGCCTGCTTTTCGTGTGTGTGGATGCATGCGTGCATAAGTTTATGTATGTTTGTATGTATGTATTACGGATTGCGAGCAAGCCACATGCGCCTTACGACTGGCTTCTCTTTTGCACAGAGCGTTTGGCATGACTGGTAGTCTTCCCGGTAATCCTCCCGGTATTTGAACTCGTCGTATCACAACACACAGCAAATTTTGCGTCTACTACTCCATGGTATTCAAAAAGTTGCAACATTTATTTGACTTGATCGCAACCTTTGGAGTTCATAGCTTGCACCGCACCATGCACAACATCGTCATCTCTCTCCAAATCTAGTGAGGTAACGTTGGCAGCGATTCTTTCAACCTTTACTGTGATTTTCAGAACTTCCTCAACATAAATTTAATTAGATCTTTATGGCTGATGCAGAGCATTACTAAACATTAACATGATACTAGTAGAAATAAAATTTAATGTAATTTGATTGATGTAAATAGCTCGTCTTGAATACATGCATTGCTGATATCAAATTGCAACGGGAAGGAAAAATGCCGCCAGCGTTATTTGCGGGGTAGTAGATCTTACATTCACGCCCTCTCCAGTGTCATCTATCAACTCATCTGATAAAGCTTATAAAATTTACAACTGACTTCTGATCTGAGTCGACTGAGATCGTATCTTGCCTTGATCTCCATTTATAATTTTTACCGCCGCAGACGTAATTTAAAATTAACAACTTACAAGCCTGATAAGGCCTTTGGCCTTCTGAGGTGAACCAGAAAAAGCAATATTATAGTATTCGTCGCTTGCACTTCGTTTATAACGAACTAAACAAAGCATCCGCAAAGACCAATGGATGGGATGTTCTGTTTACAATCATTTAATCAAAACATTCACGCTTCGACTGCCATTTTTAAGGATGGTTCCATCAAGAGACGTAAACACAGGGAAGCGCTGAAGAGGTGTATATAAATATTGGACCAGCTCAGAAGCGGCACTTATATTGAGATCAGACTGGAATAGTTTGAAACCTTTGCATAGCTGCTTTGCCCTATTCTCTTTCAGTAGTGCAAATCTAATGCGAGCTCTTAGACTTCGTATTGATGCGCCAATGAAATAAAACAAAATCCGCTAATATAAGGAATAAAACCCCCATATTTTTATGAAGTCCAAAAAATTGAGCAACACTATGTGACGTGTGCCATCATCTGCACCTACTTCGAGTAATTTGGACGCCCACTTGCTAAAGAAACTTAGAAGACACGCTGAAAAGACCTTAGCTCCACTGCTTGTTGAACGAGACTCACCCCATCAGTACTCGTATCGCTGAGTGCCTAAGTGCACCTTGCCCGGTGTAAGAGCTGAGATGCTTTGCAAAACATGGAATTTCTTCCACTCCAGGTTGGAAAGGTTCTTAAGTGGGGCTTTGAAGCACAACTCTCAGGTCTTCAGAATTTGCTCATTCCCAGAATTTGAGTCCGTAAAACATCGATCTCGTGGTAGCAACAGTTCCATGGGCTGCGAATGAAATATTCTTCCTCGTCTTCTTCCTTGTAGGTGCTGCTGGTGGTGGTGCTGATAATGATTATAACAATAATGATGGTGATGATGATGACTATGCTTATGATGATGCTGATGATTGTTATTCTTCTTCTACTTATTCTTCTTCTTATTTTATTTTCATCATCATTATTGTTATTATTATTATTATTGTTATTATTATTATTATTATTATTATTATTATTATTATCATTATTATTATCATTATTATTATTACTATTATTATTATTATTGTTATCATTATTGTTATTATTATTGTTATTACACCTTGCAATGATGAGCCAAGTTATCAATGAAGCTCGTCTAAAGAAAAGGAGTATTGCCATAACCCTTATCGATCTCAAGAACGCGTTTGGTGAAGTGAGTCATGAGCTTATTGACTTCATTTTTGAGTACCATCATATACCCGAATCCGCTAACAAACTAATTCAGGCCCTGTATGGCGACTTCGCAACAACAGTAGCAACGGACAACTTTGTAACTGAGTACATACCTGTCGAAAAAGAAGTTCTCCAAGGAGACTGCCTCAGGCCGCTAATTTTTAATATGACCATGACCACTTGGATTCCAGTTCTCGAGACTCTTCCATCACCGCGACTGGCTCCAGTTTGCAGATGATGCGGCAGCCGTTAGCAGTCTTGAGTCGGAAAACCAAATATTACTAAACGCATTT
>QQSS02204369.1:0-11883 GCA_003687565.2 Craspedacusta sowerbii
TGTATGTATGTATGTATGTATGTATGTATGTATGTATGTATGTATGTATGTATGTATGTATGCAAGTATGCATGTATATATATACATATATACATATTTATATATATACATATATATATATACATATCTATACATATATACATATATATACATATATATATATATATATGTATATGTGTATATATATATATATATATATATATATATATATATATATATATATATATAGGGCTAAGAACCCTATTTGAAAGGTCGTGGCCACAAATTTTTGAACCTTCTTAGTGACTGCTGGGATGGCGTGTTTGCAGGGCGTCACTAATTTGAACCAATCATAGTATTTACATTCTAAACTTCATGAAGGTTTTCTTGATTTTTACTATTGCACTCACGGTCATTGTTTGGAGTTCTCTGTTTACAATCGCAATTTGTCACTTCCTCACAAGGCTTATACTTTGTGGATTACAAATCAATTGGCCAAAGCTTATTTGCTTACCTTTTTCTTTTGGAACGGTCGCTTTTTCCTTGGAAATGTTGTTAGTATCAAGAGACCTCAATGATGTTGAAGTACTTTTCTTTGCGAGCCCAGGCAATAAATCTGATCGGTTGATTAGTCGTGCACATCTTTACCTACCGTTCACTCACGAGATTCGTAGACACCGATGCTACATGTCTTTCATATCCACACTTTTCTCCCTGTAAATGCTCGCAAATGTTTGATCTTGTTTTACGTAAGACGGCACTTTATTATAACATTATCTTGTTTGCCTTTTTCTAGGAATGGGGTACTTTTCAGTATCATAATGCGATGGTCCTGGGGGTCGAAAATTCTGCGGACGACATGGATTTTGAATCGCCAAATCAGGTGACTTCTTACCCAGTGCCGATTACAAATTATTTCCCTCTTAAAGCCGTAGCAGTTTTGACTTTTAATTTGAAGTTTGCATGATTTCCGCTGCTGCAGCTACTTGAAAACAAGATATTTAAACCTCCAAACGCGCGGCTCTATTGCCTTTGCAACAAGATCAGGTAAGGATGGGCTGCGAAATTACCACTTTTTGTTTTTAAATTCGTGCTTCCGATTTTGTTTGCTATCGAGAGTTATTGCATCAATCAGTGATTTGGCGCAGTTTTTGCTGGCACTTATGGTCAATGCAACTTTGTGTTTTAGGTGCGTGTTGTTTTTCTTAATCCAACACATATATCCATGGTGATGTGCCCTTATTATCTCGATGGCAATTGCGACTTCGGTGAATCGCGTTGCAGGTAGGGTGCTTCGGCGTTGATGCGTTTGCTGGTGTTATCATTCGAGTTTCTTCGCAGTCGTATGCACTAATGCATAGATGCTTCCTTACAGCAATGCGTCACATCGCAAGTGCGATGAGATGCACTTGCACGTGGCGTTCGTCGGGTCGTGAATAGCTGTGACAGTGCCGAATATGCCTGGTAATTCAGGTTTTCCATTGAAGAGTTATGAAATATTGGATCAGTAATTTGTTAGCTTGCCTTGAGATACTACCAGGCCTTAACCGAGAAGCTGGAAGATAGACCCTCCTCAGTTTGCTGGTGCCTAAAAGCAATGGTTTCCCTTTATGGCTGGAGAGCTCTCACGGAATCCCCTGCCTTATAACGCGAATATAATGCACTTTACGTTGCCAATCAAGTTTGTCCTAAATTCAATCTGTTGAATACATGGACAAGGTATGGCGCGTGAGCTCGCTATCTCTCACGCTTGTCTCGTCCATTCATGTATACATATATATATATATATATATATATATATATATATATATATATATATATATATGTACATATGCTTACTATATAGGTATCAGTTACTGACATTTAGTGATTGCGAACAAAAGGTTCTTGGTTGTTCTAGGTATTCTCACGGGTTTCTTGTGGATATTGACGAGTTAGAGGAGTTTTTGGAGCCAGATTTTTCGTAAGATCGATTTTTTTTAACTCTCTTGTGTACTATACGTATAAGTGTTTGACTGCACTGAGCCTAAAAGCGTAAAGCAATGGATTCTCAAGCTGCTGATCATAAATTTGTTGATTTAGGTCAGCATCAAACTTTTTGTTGAAGCCAAGTGTGTTGTTTGAATTAAATTGTGAAAAAAAAATACTTTTTGTAATTATCTCTTGCTTAATTTAAATTTCCCCCTTTCAAAAGTAATTTAATAGTCAAAATGGAAGCGTAACGTTCACGTAGATTGCTGTCGCTGCTGCTTTTTTCTCGCGCAGCATTTTGAAGCCTGGAAGCTTGTGCCTTGCGAAACAAGAAGAAAACGGAGTCTGGTGCAAAGCGACTGTTCTGTGCGTGAGCTTTATTTTTGTTTCTATGCCATCCTGTTTGCCTTTACTGATCATATTTCAAATTGTGTTCGGAAGGCGTTCAGACGATTATTGTGCAAGTTGTGCGTGTGAAAATTGTTAGGGGCTACGAAAAATTATTTTGCTACTAGACTGGAGTCCAGTGGTTACTCAGCTACCATAACCTGGTGAACAGCATGCGCCTACATGTAAACTTACTTTTACAAGTTAATTTCAGTCATTCGCTAGAAGCGTAATCTTGGTTGATTATTGATTATGTAATGAGTTCTTCGATGCAGACGTTGACACATGTGATTGATAAAGGGCGCCCTGTCAACAGCGCCATCGCGAATGAACGTTCTGACAATAACTATCGGCATGTTTGTCTGATTTTTATTTACCCCATATATATATATATATATATATATATATATATAGAGAGAGAGAGAGAGAGAGAGAGAGAGAGAGACAGAGAGACAGAGAGACAGAGAGAAGAGAGAGAGAGAGCTAAGTTCACGGTTGCCCGTTATCTGAATGAAAAAAGGCTTTGCTGATCAAAATTTGCTAGGTCAAGTCCTCAGTAGTGGGGTTTAGGAAGCATTCTTATTATTTTATTTGGTGACTACTTGTGATACCATGGTAGTTTGAATATTCAGTTTTGAGGAAAGTATCGCTTTTGCTGATGCTTGTGAAATAGAATGGCATCATTGTTACGTTCATTGCGATGTTGTTGTTTTTTGTGTGTTAAGTATGCACTTTCTCTGAATGCTGAATGATGTCTTTCCATTGCAGCGAGGTTCACGAAGATACTGCAACCGTTAAAGGCCATGCTCATAACGCTGAGACCATAGTGAGCTTGGGATCTCTTCTACCCTTAGGTAAACGGTTATCTCGAGTGACTGCCATCACTCATGTTCATGGTCATGTAACTAAATAAAACTCTGCACGTGCGTATGTCTACTGAATTTGAAAGTCTTAGTGATCGTCGTTGTTTGCCTTCCTTCGTGATGGTCAATAGCAGTGTTTCATAATAGATAAAGACGTTGTAACCAGCAGCAGTGACGAAGAATCGCTAAAGGACGGTATTGCGGGTGAAGTGTCAGATGTTGGTTATTTATCTTACAAGTCAACAAGTATGTCAGGTCCGCTAGGAGAATGGGAAGTGCATACTACGGTGCGTTCAGTTATCTTCTCGTGTTTAGGGCGAGCTATGGAAATCCTTTTTTATGAAGCCGCCACTCTCGGTTTCAGAATAGGTCTCTGGCTTGATCTATGCTTATTTACTTGCTATGCTCAGCATTTTCTGTATTTGCTTAGGTGCCACTTGCTTCTCGTTATCTTTGACCAGCGCTGGTTTTCCTTTGACGTAGGCTTTGCTCTAGATTTTACATCTTGGTATAAGTGCTGGCCGCTGTTTTTGTTTGGTTATTAAAAGAAAGTAGCGGGGGTGTGATCATGCAGTTTTGATCTATTTGATTATGGATCCTTCTTACTTTTCTCGTAAGGGCTTTGGATCGCGCATGATGCTGAAGATGGGGTACATTTTCGGGTAGGTTTTGTTGTTTGTTCCTTCTTCTATCATTTAAGTTTTGCAAGGGATTCTTGTCACTTACAGCTCAGCTGGCAATCATTTAGTAATTTGAAGGTAGGTTTCTGTGAAGATCTTGCGCGCCTGTGCGCTTGAGCTCTTATGATCTCGTGCAACAGAGCACTCGAGGTCTCCAGAGGTTTCGAGATCTTAATGCGACTCCAAGCAGTTACTTGGCCAGTTCAGACTCTAACCAAAAGTCTCTGATGAGTCCCGTGGTGGGGATGAAACCTGCATAAAGCTACCATTGTTTTTACTCCTTAGTTTTATGTTTTAGTCCTTTCAAAATTTATTCATTTATTATCTTTTTCATATTACAGAGTAACCATGTGTCACGCAGAGAAATTTTCCTGCTGTGAATCCAGGGTTAAAATGGATTTATGACAAATGAATAGCTGGATTAATGGAGCAATTTATGGATGAGTTTATAAATGGGCGACGTGGACAATTGCGTGGGTGGATGAGAGAAATGCGGAATTAATGCATAAGTGCCGGGGAGGGTAGATGAATGGATTAACAAAGAGAATATATAACAAAGCAGGGCTAATAGCAAAGAGAAAATAGTAAAAGCACAACATGTTCTCGATATACCTTTCGACTCGTATGCATTATGATCCTTATAAATAACCCGCAAAATTTAGCAAGTCTTCCGTTTCACACGCCGTGAATAAACTCAGAACATCTTCAGAGATTACGATGTAACCTCGTTATTAAGTCCGCGTTATAGCTGCTTGATAGTCAAGCTTTCTTTAATCAAAATTTGTGAATTGCTTTTTAAATTTCTAAGTCACTCGAGGTTTTATGTATTCAGTCGTTGTTGTTGTTTTTTTAACCCATGTACTCTTAGAATCACATGATGCTGACGTGTTCTTTTAATACGGATAAATGTTGGATTGATTGATGAATGGATAGATTGACTTTTAGCTGGGTGGACGAAGACTATTTCCGTCAATGTTTTCCACTTCTCCTTGTTGTTTTCCAATTTATCTGCTTCCTTCGTTTACTGATTAACGCATGGGATTTTGGGAGGAACCTAGGTATTTATCGTTAGACCGTTAGCCAGTTTGTTAAAAACATATATTCTCTTCTATTTATACTTGAATAGACTTTCTTAACTCGTAGCAATTTTATGCTTGCTTCTTACTCGAAATGCTGTTGTAATATATGTATGAAGAATAAAAGGGATTTGCTTGTCACCTACAAATGTAAGGGCTGTAAGTCTTATCTGGTTGTACTAACAAACCTGGTGATTTTAAGCCGTCCGTAACCATAGCCAATAGAATGTCATATATTCATCTTCTTATACTTCTTGTTGCACTGGCATTTTACACTTTTGCCCTTGCTGTTGCGATTTCTATTTTCAGTAAAGGTCTCGGCAGGAATAGCGATGGGCGTGTGGAACCTGTCGAGATTTCTTTGCTTCCTCCAGGTAAAGAAGCATCAAACTGCCGGCATCTTATTGCAATCTCTCTCCAAGCTGTATGTCCCTCCTTGCTAAATCCGAATTTTTTGAATTAATGTCGCAAGCCTTGTTTTGGTGATCACGTTGAATTGTGCTTTTTGTGATATGATTAAATTTGCCTTCATAGGGAAAAGCTTAGATGCTGTTGCTGAGCTGCGGGAAAAAGGGAAAGTTAAGAAGCCATTCGCAAGGAAACGGAGGAGAATCGTGGGCCATGCTTCGGCTATAGACCAGAGCGCCATGGATCCTGAGAAGGCATCGGTAGTATTCCCATTTGTACTTGTTTATGCATAGTGAACAGTGGTCTTCTTGTCTGGTTGTTGTGTGTGCTTGCACGCAAGCAGTTATCACCGACACATTACCGTAGATGCCAGAAGTTTTCGCTTTTCTACATCCCTTATGAGCGCGTTTTGAAGCAAATCTTCTGAATTAATTGAATCTGCTATTTATCTTAGCCACACCTGTGAGGCCTTTAATCTTAATAATGATACTTTATGTTTACAATGCGCGAGTACCATTGCAGCATAATTTCGACCCTCCCTGTTTATATGCTGCTTCTATTTAAGCAGGGCAGCGCGCAAGCGGCTTTCGACTTGATCAATCGCCTTTCTGGTTTACAATCAAAAGGTTTGTTGTATTACAACGGTGGTAACTTACAGTCACGCACTTTGTTTTGTGCTTATGAATAAGTTCACGCTTTTTGGCTTTCGTTGCGGCTGTGAGATTTTTCTGAGGCATTGTTAAATTGTTACATGGTCACACAATGAAAGTGGTTTGCTCGACTGACGGCGAATATGCGATTTTGCACGGGATATTGCATGTTTATGGTCAAGTTCCTGCGCATATTTTGTTATTTGTGACGTTTTCTTCGCAGTGACTGTGCCCGCCGGCAATCCCGAGCTCTGCGCAACGTTCAGCGTTGAGGAATCCTACCAGCGGATAAAGCAAGACCGGTATCAGCGCACCGTTGGCGATGTTCGCAGGGGCTCATCTGTAGACAAGAAAGTTAACGTGGACTTGCTTAAGGTGACTGAGAAAATATCGTCTATGGAAAAACACATAGGCAAGCTGAAGGAGGCTGCTCTTCGTAACCGTGGGTAAGAATGTTCAAAGTGTTTAAGCTGTAGCCTTGTCGGCTCTGCGACTCTGCGACGGTGCTTAACTGTGTTCTTGCGAAATAAATATGTTGTCTTTTTTGAACATTTCGTGGCTGTTCTCCGTCGATACGCAATACACTATGCATTATAATACGCAATACACAGTCGATCTTCTTATTGATACAAAAGATAATCCATGTTGGCTTTTACGATGGCGGATGACGCACTTATTTGTATTCATAACCTCTACACCGTTAAGTTAGACGAAATCGTGGAAAGTGTCTTCTAGTAGTTTGATTTCGGTGTACTCACGTCGCAGCAGGATGCTATGCTATGGCATCGGTCAACTCGGTACATAGTGCTAATTAAGAACTGAACGTAGTTTGGCCTGTCGACATTTGTACTTTACACCCTTAATTATGATGTGACAAGAAGACTGCTAAATGATCGGCCAGAAATGAAGCCTAAAATTGCATGTTACCGGCATGTTATAGATGCATTCTTATAAGGAACCTGTGTCAAAAGCCAAAAAGAGCATTCCGCAGAAATTCATCTTGGGCTGCACGTAAAGCCTGTGGCAGCGTGTTTGAGTTGATTGAACTACGCAGAAATTTTTATGCGCTCCAAGACTTCTAAAGGCATGTCTAAGAGTTCTAGCGTCTTTTAGTTACAACCTACTTAAATAAACATGCTACAGCCAAGTGAAATAAATCAAACGCGCCGTTTGAAACGTTTGTGCAAGGCGTAATTTATGCTAACTCTAAACCCGAACTGTATACTCGTAGCCATTTCCTTCTCATAACTGCGACTTTATGGGACCAAATGCTTTTGATGTGGAATCCCGTTCCAGTGCAAATCGTAGCGAGTCGTCTACAGGACCGAAATGAAGCTTCTTGGAGTCGTACTCCGAGACAATTTGATGCATCCTTCTTCTAGTCATGTGTTTTGGTGTCACAGTTGAAAAACTCGTGGATTTTTTAAATTCCATTCTCTCGATTTCGTCTATTGTTTTCATCATGTTTGCTCAATCTTATAAGGTGTAATAAGCTCGATGAACTGACCAAAAACGATTCTGCGTCAGCTTCTGTGCGTTCGACTGAAGGCCTACGGCTGTTTCTTGCTTGCGTGAATGTTTTTTTGGATTATTGGATTTTTGGATTATTTTATTACACGATTTGAACATGCATAGTATAAGTGGTATTTATCGAAATTCTTCGATAGATGGCAAGTTCTCTCAAAAACTGGACGTTTAGGGATGTATTTTTTAAAGCATTTGTTGTAGAGCAAGTTGTTTTTGTTGTAGTTGTCGCTGTTGCTATTGTTTTCATATCTGCTTCTATTTCAGGGATGGCGCCGTAATGCGAACTATCAGTGACAAGCTGGCTTGTGCTGAGATAGACCTAACCGAACTTCGAAAATGCGAGCTTTCGCTGCAGCAAAAACTAAAGCAAACTCGCCAATCTAACAAGTTGACCGTATTCTAAGCCGTTCCTTGATGTTAACTAGAAAACGAACAATTGTTTCGTTTGTGCCAACCAAGACCACATGGGTCCGCGATAGTGGCATTGTTCTGTGTTTGCTTGTACTGCGAAGCGTGCAAAACCGCCACGAGCGAGCCAAGTCCTTCTAAGAAGTGCATCTAAGAATGATGCAGACGTGCTATTGTTTTTGCCTTTTGATTTTTGAAACAAGGCACTCATTTCTCCGTTTGTATAGCGCACATTAGCCATTGCGGTTTGAATGCGTATCGTTTTTCAATGCAAATTTTGTTCGGATCGCATACCAGTATATTCTGCCTTTTCTTTAAAGTTGTTCTTGATGATTACATAAAGTAAATGAACTTCGCAGTAATCTTAGCACTGAAAATGCTCTGATTGAATTCTTCGTCACTGCGATCCCGGAAAAGTTCGATTCTTTGGGTGAGAAGACTCTTAGTTTGGCCTTCGTAACTAACCGTTTAAAACGCGCAACATGTGGTATCGCGGAGATGGTGCAAGTGAGGCTGATGAGTTGCGATAAAGAATGCTCTCAGCTTCTCTCCATTGCCTGAAGAATGACAGTGAGAAACAAGAACCGCTGTTTTTATCTTCTCAGTAAGTGCGCAAGAGATATGAAATTATAAAATATTATATGAAATTATGATCGCTCGCATTCGTGTAAGAGAAAGGTCACCAGGCTTGGTTGTTGTATATAGTGGTTTCAAATTACAACGAGCAATTGTACGGAACAGAAATAATATTTATTTATTTCACAATAAATCGATCGCATCAAATAAAGACTCTTGAGATATGATATGTATTATCTCATAATACCGCTCATCTATGTGTTTATTGGAACAGGAGACGTCCTCTGTAGCCGGGGGCTAATGCCACCTTGCTCATACTAAACTTAGTTTAAATGTAAGGGACGTCAAAAAAGGAAGATACTGGCTGAATAAGCGAAAAAGTAGGTGAGACAAAGGTCTTATTTGTGACAATCTGACTTATGACATGTGCAGGTCTAAGAAAACATCAAATTTATGAGGACTCATGATTTCTACACTGGCATAATTCTTTTGTATCGAAAGAAAAATGAAAATAGAAAGTCATTATATGGTGCTACTTCGACCGTTTAAAGTCGAAACGTATTATACTCGGTCGAAAGTTATTATACCCCGTTGCAATATTTAGTTAATGAGCATGCAATGTTTGTGAAAATAGTGTTAAATAAAGTATATAAGTATCCAGCGAAATTCCCTTAGATAGAGCTATAATCATGATACTAGGTGAACAAAACAGCACCGTCATCTTTTAATCCATCACCAAATATAAATGCCCTAAAAATCTACTTGGTCAGACAAACAGAAAGTATTGAACAATCACAGTCATGCATAATTTTTTTACAACTTTTGACTCCAAAATTTGATACCAAGATTAAATTTGTAAAATACAAAATTGAATACCAAAACGAGAACCAAATACCATATTGAATACCAAAACCAAACATCAATAAAACGTGAATACCAACACCAAAATTAAATAACCCTTACAATAATTTTGCTGTCCACTGACAAAAAAATTCGTTTGGTAAGACAGATAATAAGTAATGGGCACTCCCCATCAATCTTACTTTGGCAAGCGCAAAATCGCGAGATGTGCCCTATCAGTATGTGTTTTTCTAGGTAAAAGTAGAAAGCAATACGAAGCAGTAAACCTTAAGAAATCGTCCAAATGACACTGGTTAATCATTAGAAGCAAACCGAATTCCATATGTTTGTATGATAACTAATGCCGTTCAGTTACATTGCCAGCAATAAAACGAACAATCATCGAAACTCTCACGGGAACATAAGATACCTCGCAGATGGTATAAATAATAAAATAACATGTCGCTTGTATCAAGTGCTCTCCTTCAAGCATAATAGGGATGCAAGCAAGAAAGAATAAACCACATCGAGTCAGTTTCCGCTTTAAATAGCGAAAATTTAGAAAGCTACATATATGCAGCTTAGAGCACAGCTTCAATTATTTTCTGAATATAAATTTTGGATTACTTATTTCGATATTGAGATTGTGTAGATAATTGTAAAAGCTAGCCCTAAGGTTTCCGTATTTTTCAGTGCGCCAGGTCGGCATTGACAGCGTTAGCTTTGTTTTTGGTGAAAGAAGTCTCGGAATAATCTGGGTAGTTTATTATGATGCCAATCATGCATAATAACGCACAAGTTAAGCTTCATTACGTCCTTCAGCTTTATGATGCCTAGTTTAGAGAACAGAGGAGATGTAGGCTCTTTACAATCTGAAAATGTTATGATCCTGATTGCTTGTTTTTGTAATCTATAAATTCTGTTGATTATATATTTCCAGCTATTCCCCAGGTCAAACATCCATAAGTCATGTGACTTTGAAACAAGCTGTAATAGAGTGATTTGATAGTCGTCTCATCTACGTAATGTTGAACCTTCGACAGGAGACCATTAGCATTTGCCAATTTCTTCATAAGTTCTGCGACCTGAAATCTCCATGAAAGATTACGATCAAAATTAATGCCGAGGTATCACTTTGTTGGACAGATAAATTATTTTTGACTTCACTTTTAAAGTTAATCTTAAGTCGCAGTTTTAGTTGCGTGACCGAAACATAAGCATTTCAGTTTTGCTTTCATTAAGACATATCTTATTAGCGCATAACCAGTCAAAGACTCTAGAAATCTCATGGGACATTGTTGATTTAATTTTCCTGAGTGAACTACCCCTGTTTAAAACAGTGGTATCATCTGCAAATGCTGCATCACTCCAGAAGAGATGCATCTGTGCAAATCGTTAATATATACAAGAAAGAGCAGTGGTCCGAGGACAGACTCTTGAGGTACACCACAGCGTATCTCCATTATTTCCGAATCAATATTATCTATAGTGACATATTGTTTTCTTCCCTGAAGGTATGATTTAAACCACTTCCAACAGACGCCACGAACTCCATAAAAATCAAGTTTTACCAGAAGTATTTCCAGATTCACAGTATCGAATGTCTTTTGCGAGTCTAAGAACAAGCCGCATGCGTACTCACCGCGATCGAGTATATCATTAATTGAAGTTACAGCATTAATCAATGCATGGTGTGTGCAGTGATTCTTCCTAAAGCCGAATTGCAGAGGATATATCAAGCTGCATTTCTCTAAGTAGGCACATAGACGCGTATGCATAACTTTTTAGAGAACCTTACTGAAGATGGACAATAGAGAAATTGGTCTATAATTGCTACAAGTATCTGGAGACCCTGATTTATATATCGGATCACTTTTGCTACCTGCAGTATACTAGGGAAGACACCTTGCTAGAAAGATTGATTAATAATGTAAGAGATTGGAGATGAGAGCGATTGCGATCCTAGTTTCAAAAGGTTTGTAGGCATGCTGAAAGGTCCGCAAACACTCAAGGAACTTATGAGGTCCATTACTTCTTTGGTATCTGTAGAATTTAAAAACAAACTTTGCTAAGTAGAAAGAGGGATGTATGAATTAAAGTTATTAGGCGATTTCGGAATGTTGTCTGCAAGCATTTCACCAACCTTGGAAAAGCAGTTATTAAAGGCGTTAGCAATCTTTCGAGGGGTCTGAAAAATATTTTTGGTTGGTTCTGTAATTAGGGAGGATTTTTTGCTTGGTATGTTTTTTTAATTTGTTTTTTAATTTTTCATGTTCCTTATGCCATCCCAAGTTTTATTCAGATTAGCTTTTTTCCCATGAAAAAGGCGGTGCATGCGCAAACAGTTCAGTTTATTGTATTTGGTCTTGGGCGATTCTCTGAATTTGTTTTTAAAGACATGCTTGAGTCGGAGGCTTAGATCATGTCTAATCTTAGCATGACTAGTTAATTAGTTAGGCCAACGCAGGATCCTCGAAGCAATAGGACGTGCATTTGTCTCATTATATATATATATATA
>QQSS02204380.1:0-11882 GCA_003687565.2 Craspedacusta sowerbii
CTGTCTGTCTGTCTGTCTGTCTGTCTGTCTGTCTGTCTGTCTGTCTGTCTGTCTGTATGTATGTATGTATGTATGTAGGTATGTATGTATGTATGTATGTATGTATGTATGTATGTATGCCAGCGGTTAGCTCAGTTCGTAAGGGCGCGAGTCCGGAATGTGAAGGTTGCGGGTTCGAGTCCTCTCCGCGGCGACTAGTTTGGTAGGTTCTATGGCCTTGGCCTTCGATATCTCCAGGGTCGTTAAAATAAGTACCGCTTTGCGGGTAAGGGAGTTGGCAGCCATCATGTATGTTTGTATGTATGCATGTACGTAATTTCAGGATATTCAACTAAGATGAAAACAAGCAAAGGATTTTCTGTCAAAAATGTGCAACGCATTATAAAGTCTGTAAACACATCAGTGGTCCATTGTTCACGATGTTATTGGACAGGATGAATCTCAATGGTAAGCTGTCCTTGTTGCGACAGGAGCCATGCAGGTCTTCCCAAATTTATATCGCACGCTCACAGCTCTGGTTGGTTCGAGCAATGTGCATACAAGAGTGCATTGTTTTCCAGTGGGATTTTAAACATTTCAGAGCTTTTGGGCAGTCATTCCAAGCTGTGCTTAGTTCATCAAAATCTTCAGTGCGAAACAATTGACTGCTAAACCAACGGTCAGTCAATGCATATGAAATGAATGCGCAGATTTTGCGCAGGCTTTTCCGGGTTTCACCCATCAAAATAACAGCAAGAAGGGCCGGAATACCACGAGAGTTCGAGCGCGCATTGCTAATATTTGGGATCTGTTGGAACTTCACAAAGGAGAACTCTCTTCTTTCAGTTTGGTGACGGATTACCCGAGTTAGGCGGTTGAGGAACTTCCATGATCTCAATTCTTCCGTTGCAGAGTCGGCTTTTAATTCGTCATAATGGCTTATCAAATCTGGAGCAAGGAAATACTCGATGCTTGGTGATTTCATCGTCCATGACAATGCGAAGAATGTGATCCAGTACATGGTGCTGGCAAATGATAAACTTAGGTTTGCGTAACCTTTTTCGACGAAGATTAGGTTCAACCGAACAACAACCCCTGCCTTCTCGCTGACATTCACGTTGGTTGCGTCGGCACAGGCTGAACTCGTCTAACACACCCTCAAGGTCTTCTGCGATTGTTTGGGCTTTCCCTTAATTTACCTTAAGCGCACTTAACTTTATTTCTCTTGTTTGATTCTGGAGGCCTCAATGTGTTTCCGTCGATGTGTAAGCTCCACTTCTCCACTTGAGCGTGCTCACAAAGCGCCTTTTCAACCCAGCAGCTCTTGTGTAGATAGCCTTGTGGACTGCTGACTAGAATTGTGTTGGGATTTCAATGCCCTCACTAGAAAGCAGGCGGTATATCCTGGCTTTGTGGGATAGCAGCTTTGTGGGATAGTAGCTTTGAGCTTATAGTAAGGCGTCTTGCGATGCCTGTTGGGTTATGCTTTCTAGTGCTTGTTGATGCCGTACTCTTGTCTTTCCAAGGACTGTCCCTGCTGGTGTCGGATGAGTCCATACCACTTCCAGAACAATCAAGGGTCTCTGAGGTAGCAAGTGTTGAACCTGCCACTTTCACTGCCTTCTTTCGCTTGGATGAGCGGATCGTCTTGGCAATGGCAGGTTTGCGAGTGGCCTAACCTTTGCTCTCAATTTGCAGTTTGTAAAGATTCTCATTCTCCTTGCACATCCATTCACCATTAACCTTGGTAATGCCAAACAGTTCATTAAGCCCATCAAAGCTTTGCTCCTTTCCGCATCGGTCATAGCCTTTCAGAGCTGTTTCGAGTTTTGCACGAATGGTCTGATCAATATTTTGCTCCATATGGCTTAAAGCTCGTCAGCAATTGGACAGATTCTCTCTCTCTCTCTCTCCGTTCTTTGGCAGCGGACTCAATAAATTTGAAGCGTCCAAGGACGTCTTTTTTTCTGGGCCATACAACTACGTTCACTCAAGATGCTTCATAAATCGCCACCTTGCCTCTTCTTGATGACGCTTGAAACTGGACTAACTTCTTGCCCAGGTTTCCTTGTTGTTCGCTGTGTTAGAAGAGCACTTGTTGAACGAAATGATAACTTCTACTAAATTTTCCCTTCAAGATCTAATACTCTACCGAAGTCACACCGGGCTTGTCACATTTATACATGCGGCATGCTTCGGATGTCTCTTTTGACATGGAATTGTTTGCCTTGAATTCCAAACGTGATTAGCCAGGCTTATGTCATTCGGCATACGTTCCCTCGCAACCTATAAAGATGCGTATCAACTGTGGAGGATGGGGCAATGTCAATGGAACGACACAAAGTTGCGACAAGACGTTTTAATCAGGAGAGGATAGTAGCAGACAGAAGCAGGGGCGGGAGTTTTAATCAGCAGGGGGTTTGATTTTATCTCAGCTATAGAAAAATTTCCTTGCTCTTGCAGAAGCGGCTCAGAAGCGGAGAAAATCATTATAGGCACTACATGCAGAAGACGAAAACTTCAAGCGCGTGGGGGCGAGACCTTTAGGTAAAAGTTCATCCAGTATTGCTACAAGAAATGATTTTTGAGAAAACAAGTCAAAAATTCGTCACCCAAGTAGGTATATATGTATGTATGTAAAAAAATACTTTCAGGTCATATGAAGGCCGCAACTCTTGACAAAAGGTTTCGCGATGCCTCGGCTTTGCCATTCTGAGATCACAGAAACAACAAAAAACTAGCACCTCCCATGAACATAAAAAATATATAACCCTTGAAGATGCTGTCGCAACGATGGCTCTAGTAACTGTGCTCCTCTTGCACACACAAAGGATCTAGAAATGGAACCAATACTTTCTGCAACTGGAACATACAAATTCAAATTGGCGAAATGGCTAGACAAGTTATTGAAACCACTGGCTTCAATGAGCATGTGATAACAGACATTCGTGATTTCCTTGAGACAGAACAATCTGGAAAGGCTATAAGGCGAGGTGAAGTACTAGTGTCGTACGATGTCGCGTAACTTTTCACAAATGTACCAGTAAATGAGACGACAGACGACAGGGTTAAATAAAACTTTCGCGCTGACCTGTGCAAACTACTCCAGCTAGTCTCCTACACTTCCAGAGTCACACGGATGCTCGATACAAGAATGTTTAATCAATTCAATCCTGTACAGAGCGTATTATGCGCATAACATTTCTAAAATTAAGCTAAACATCAGCTTTGTTTGACCGGATTGTATTTTCCTTTCGCAGGAAAATGTGCAGGATCGAGCAGAATGGATGCTGAGACTAAACAACCGTAGGAATAGTCTTGTGCACGTTGTTCAAGATAGATGAAACACTTGTTGTCGAATGTTGTTCACCACCCTTCACTTTTGATCTTACCGTATTTACAAACTCGTGCCGTTTATATATTCAATATAGAAACAAAGCTTTCAACCTACACAAATAACATGCGAATTACATACACTTATAAATAATAGCTTAGCAATAGAAACACAAACAGAAATCACACATACAAAACACGCAAATTCAGCTACTTTCACAAGGACGCTCCTTAAGGTCGTTCTTGACAACTTTGTCGAAAAGTGCATTACCCGCCAACGTAACTTGGATCGAAGTTTCGCCAATGAGATCGTGCGGTTTATTAATCCTTATAAAGATGAAAAAAATGCGCGCAACCTAATGCACTATCTAAATAATCTAGCATGTAAAGTGCGGGTACAAATTCAGCCAATATTCACCAGCAGAAAAATTGACGAAAGTTTTAGACCAAAAGAAGCGAAACCGAAGATTGCGAGTCAACAATGCATTGTTCATAAATTTCAGTGTGGCCAGTGCGACGCTGGCTATATCGGCATGACAACCCGCCACCTGGACCAACGCCTCGAGGAACATGAGTAACCATAAATTCGCCAACTCACTTAACGGACAGTCATACTCGATTAGGTTGAAGCTGTTTTAGCTCGACTTCGACGATGAGACTCTGGCGATGTGTGCAATTCTTGCTTTTGTTTTTCGATTTTTTTGTATTCTTTTTCGCTTTGTCTGAAGATGGTCCAAGAAAGGACCGAAACGTCACGAAAATTATTAGCTTTATTCCTTGCCTTGAAGATTTACCCATCAAGGGTCCTAATTGCTACTCATCAATTGCCGATCAATTTCGATCGTCACGACCGTATCACAACCTCGCGCAGGTGCCGCTCCAAATGGGAGTGCCTCCTAATTGAGAGCTTGATCATCGAGCACCATATCTTCGCCAACTCACTTAACGTATAGTCACACTCGATTAAGTTAAAGCTGTTTTAGCTCGACTTCGAAGATGTGACTCTAGCGATGCTTTAGTTTCTTGATGTTCTCCTCTTTTTTTTTTTTGGTATTCTTGTTCGTTTAGTCTGAAGATGATCCAAGACAGGACCGAAACGTCACAAAATTATTACCTTTATTCTTTATCCATTAACTCTGATTAATTTAGAAAAATACGAAATAAATTGCTGTGTACACCAAGCAACTCCGAACTGTAGTAAAGAACGATGCAGGGACTGAGTAGCTAATTTTGGGCATGATACAACAAGAGGCACATAAAAATTAAAACTTCTGAAATCACAGACCTTCAGCCCAAAGCTTTTTTAGATCCGAGTAACAGTCCACATTAACTGCAGGTAAAAAGACAAGAAATACCTCACACTTAATCATTAGCCAGACATATTCAATACATCACGGACACGTCTAACAGGCATCGACTTACTAATCAGACAAAAACAACTTACAAAGAAGCTAATAGGCTAATATACGCAAAGGAGCAGAAAAACGTACACCAATTTATTGACAATAGCCTTGTGGCATAGGATTTACTTTCTTATACGACCCTATATAGTTAACTAGTAATAAAAGTAGTGTCTCAAACATGCAAAATAGGAGCTCCGAAGGCAAACACCCTGATCACAGACAGAAAGTTCTAATAGTCACTAGGTGGCTGCACCAGAAGTAACACAATAATTCAACCTACAATGGATCGACATGAAATTCATTTTTTTTTTTAAACAAAGATCAAAGATCAATTGTTACCAAGGATCTTTTCATGGTAGATATCAATACTGGCATCTTGCACAACTAAAAAAAGACAGCAAGCATTCTCATTTACTCCTGATAATTAATGAGCAGAACCGAACAAATCAGAAAACCTTAAGTTTTCCCTATATATTGTAAGGCAGAATACAATCTATCACTTAGGCGTGCACACGTCATTCGCAAATCTGCTACGATATCATATTCTTACGATCTCAAGGAATAATATTTTCCAATCAGCTCATAATTGATCATGCTGACTCCATGCTTCAAAACAAGATCTTGCAACATTGCTTATTTATTGTCTTATAGTTACTTCAAGTTAAGTTCAAGAGCAGGTTTCCAGGCACAATGGGAAGACTCCTCTTATTTATACATCCTCGACGAGAAGGCAAGTTGAAAAACCATTTAAAGCAACAAATACAGCATACTAACCATGACCGTGAATGAGTTGTTTTGTTGACCAGACATGAATGGAAACCAGTAATCCTGAGGAATTTGACATTATGCATAAATCCTCTAATCCTTAGATATCCCTTTGCCACAGTCGTAACAGCTTTGCCTCCAACACTTATGCTATAACAAGCATATGCTTGCAATTGCACTACCAAATCACTCGCTAAATCAATGAGCACATAAATGTATAAAACCTGCAAGACTGTGAACACGCATACACTACTGCTTTAAACAACAAAGGTCAATTTTGCATTCCATAAGCGCAATCACATTAAGAAATAGATTTTACAGAGATCCTTTAACGTGCAACTCAAACCTCAGCATTAACAATTACATAGAAACAGTTGCGCCAAGTAAGATGGGAGAGCCTTTCTGGTAGGATCTTAAAAATAAATTAGGAGAACACAATCTGCTACACTACAAGGAACAGATTTGTGCCAAAAAAAAACAACTCAGCAATGAGTTTACAGGCATGCACTTTCCAAATTTGATCGAAACGCCAAACGTGTAATGAAAAACCACTGAGGGATTCCAACAGATCTGACAGTGCAAGTAAATTTTTATAACTTAGAATTAAAAAAATAATAACCAACCACTTGCAAACGTTTCTACACTCGGAAACGAAATTTTTATCCAATATTAATAAAAGCAAAAACCTAAACAGCAACACATAAAGCATATGCAGGTCGGAAACAAACTTAGTGCAAATCTCTTTGCGGCAAAGCTCAGGCCATGAAGGACAAATAGAAATGGTCTGACGACATGAGTACAGAACCAGAGAACGCTTTGACTTGTGGAGATTTGACGGATGGCTTCACTGACTTCCTAAGCTTTCGCTCATCAGTTACCAGAAAATTTATACTCCCTTCCGGGTTGGCGACGGCAATCTTGCTACAGACTTGTCTAGGAAGCTGCAGCGAAGGAAGGTGTAACAGTCCAACACTATTTATCGACCATCTTCTCTAGTGCCTCTAAGCCGGCCATGCACTGGTTGATACTTCCATCGATTGCGGATCCTGCGGAGACGGAGGCATGGATTGCTCTGCAATCACTTTACAACGGAACGGCGCAGGGGAATTATAATATGCGCTGCTGTTTGGATTTCGGGTCAACTACCGGATGGCTGGCGTAAAGCTATGATCATCCTATAATTTAAACTCAAAGACACCCGGCGGTAAATATCTCTTCCCTCTCAACCCAGGAACCTTTCCAAGCATCCTACTATCCCGATTCAGGGACGGCTTCTTTAGCTGAGATGCAAGGCGCAGAGCGGATTTACACCGCGAAGTTTGAGAGCACACCACATCATCACACTCAAACAGTAAAACCTTTAAATCCCGCCTAAGACAGCTTATCTATTCCAGAGCCCTATAAACGGTCATAGCTTGCTGTGAGAACGGATGAGAACTTGTGAGAGTTGCTCGATGTGCAAAAACGCGTCAGGCAAGGATGCAGATAGGTTAGATGTGCATAGAGACGTCAGGCAACGGTAAACATTCTTGCACGACTATCGATTGGAAACTCACTCAAACCACACTGCGCTGAATGATTGGCACCACCAGATGCTTCAGGTTCTAAGTCATGCCCTTCAAATCGTAGAAGAAGAGGGCAGACGCTTTTGCTTTGAAATTAACTGGAACAAAACAAACAACAATGCAACTAAGACTAGCAGTCTGCAACCATCGCTCTTGTTAAAATTAATGGGACTCAGGTCTAGATCATAGATCTTTTGGATAAAAACCTCGAGGCGCTCGATTATCTCTCTGAAAATAAAATGTCGACTATAAGGCACGCATATAGTTCCAATCCTGCGATATGCACCAGCTTTCGACCATTGGCGTCCCCGCCGCATCCTTAAAACCTTAAGGCAGGCGCATATAACTAACCGCAAAGCTTCGAAAGAACTCAGCGGCAGCCAGTATCCGACTTCCATTCTTAAGACACATTGGTCGGGGAAGAACTATTAGGATCACTATAGAGCCCAGAATGCAAGCCTTGCACCAAATACAGGCTGGAAAGGAAGTGGAACACCCAGACACACCAGGTTACATACGTGGAGGACCTCCATCCTACAAAACGTAACCCTTGTGTCAAAGCAAAGCACGCTTGGCCTCATGCCAGGGGGTAACTTGGCAAGTCCGCAGAACACCCATAGGATGATGATGACGAAATTGGGCTATCAAAGCTATCTAAAACAAGACTTAAGCCACCTAGATTTTGCAACACAGAATTCTGGCAAAATCTTCTAGCAATAACAATAGGATTACAGAAGCATAAGAACTACGAAAATTTAAGAAACTCAATCACAAGTACATACACAAACTTCAATTTTAAAAAACAGGGAAAACGCTACATGCTGGATGCTAATCTTACAATAGACACTAGTTAACATGTGCAGGATTGTCAAGCAAAATCAGAAGCTTCTCCAAATGATGCTTTGCCAATTGTGGAATAGTTTGAGATTTCAAGAGGCTTTCTATCTTGAGATTTTGATCTTGTTGCTTCCCATACGAAAAAGGGTGTGATTGGCAAAGCAAATACACATTTTCCATGCAAGAGAACCAATCGCCATCCACAAAATCATTTATGCCTCCTTGCGCTCTTTCCAAAAGCAAGGGGATCATAAATGATAACAAGCTCTCCAGGTATGATCTCCAGTTTATGCTACCAGCCGATTGAGAACTTTCACTCATGATCTTCGAACAGGCCATTGCCAAGTATGATAGCAAACTAGCCAGCAAGAGCTGGTTCCCACCAAAGGCTACACCAGAAAAGTTATTTTCAACCAGAGTTGCGCCAAACAAAGATACAAGCTCCACAAGAACACTATTTTTAAACCCTTCGGAAGCATTCACTTTAAAACATGTAACCAAAAATCTGGTCAAGTGACAGAAGAGCTGTGAGTCCAAGTACTCTTGCTTTTGAAGTAATAAGATTAAACAGCGCGAAATGACCTCATCCGCATGCATACTCACAAGGAACTGAAAGTTCTTCGAATCAATATCAAGAAGAAGGGAAGACAGTGAAGCCAGCATATTCACAAATGGAAAATTGACTTCCACACCTGATTCAATACCTAAAGAAAAATTTGAAGTCTAAAAATCATGGAACTGCAAAAAATAAGCTTACAGTTAACCAGTTCATCAAGTCAACTTAGAATTTAGTAGAACAACCAATCAGTAATAAGGAGTAATAACACTGCTGTAGTTGTAATAGAAATTTAAGAAAGACATGCAAAAATGATTTTGATTTGTACAAAAACATATTTCTGGTAGAACCTAAATTAATAAAATATAAAATTCAAAAAAAGCTCCAATATTCAAAAACATTATCCATAGTTATACAACATAGCAAGTTTCCCACATAGTATCACAAAAACTAGAACTGACCATTTATTTGAAGTTGCGCTGCCTTAAAAAGCACTGGCATTAAATTTGTCAGCATGCTGTCCAGCATGGATGTTTCATTCAGTATCCAAACGTGCAGAAAGCTAAGGCAACTCAAAACAAGTTCTTCGTTAGTCTTCCAACATGTAGGAACAACTTTTGCAGTGTAGAGACTAATCCCTTCTGAAAACGAAGTCAGCAATTTAAACATCTTTGTTATAAATTCACTATTTTTTGCTAATAAATGTTCATCAAACTTATCTTCCACCATGAACTGAACAATATGTTCAGCTATAGAACAGCAGTGAACTAGGCTACTGCTGCTGAACACTTGCTCATCTCCCATTTTAGCAACAACATTGATGTTAACATTGATATTCAATAAAATCAGTACCACAAAGTCTCCACATGAATCCAGATGATGGCAGCTAGCTTCAAAGATCCAGTCATAACCAAATATCATTGAATACAAAGAAATGACTTCAATAACCACCATTTTAAACTCAGCCTTAACTTTAGACAGCAATACCTCTGTAGCACTCAAACATACACCTGGTACTAACTTTGAGGACACATGTGCCCCGGTTTCTTTATAAACAGATGCAATCTGTGTGATAGACAGATAATGACTAAGCACTTGATTAGCCACTTCAAAAAGCTGCACACTCAGTAAAGTTTTTTCAGAGTTGATAGTGGCAAATAAATTGCCTAGCAAATCTTGTAAGTACCTAAATCCCAAGCTATCAGACATTAGGTGTCCTATTAATGTCAAGGCAATAAGTGAAAATTTCTTGTCTTGCAGTAACCTCAATAAAACGCTTATCAACAACTTCTCTCGAATAGCTTGACTGAAACAATCAATTCCACTCCAAGTACAAAGCAATTCCAAACAATCTTGGTAAACCTCACTGCCGCCAGGCCCACCATCAACAGGATATCCATTTACAACAGCAACTACTTCACACAAACATGGGTCCACAAGCATTGGAAGGTCTGGAATAGAAGAGAAAGCTGAAAGGATAGACAAACCAAGTTTACGATATAAATTTTCATTTTCTTTATCCTTTTCAATGCTGTTTGCTTTCAGTAGCTTCAAAATAAACCTTGATGAAATGGCTTGAAATAATGATGTCTTTTCCGCGTCACTTAAAGCAACAAGTTTTACAGCTTTGCTTATCACCATGACAAGAGCAAGTTTTTCACTGTCATTCTTAGCGCATTCCAGCTTCGACAAATAACTCTTGAAATGATCCATGACAAAATTGATAACTTCCTGCAAATAAACAGAAGTTAATGTAAGTGGCATTCACCGTTCACACCCATACCTTAAGCAATACATACCGAACAGTGATAACAGCAACAATACACTAAAACAAAGGAATTTAATTCCACTAACGAAATACGAAGGCGTGAATACACCAATTGGTCAATAATTGACGCTACAAATGCTCACTCAGCAACTGATTAACTCACAAAGTAAACTAGAGCTCAATAATGAGAGAAAAACTGGGAGCCCACAAAGTAAACTAGAGTTCAATAATGAAAAACACGAGGGAATAACAGGTGTAGGCAAGCCCGTGCAATTAGTGAGGGAAGAACAAAGTAGGAAGCCAGAAAGAATAGATCTACATAGAACGAGTAAGAGCTAGATGGTTAAGTTGGGCGTTAAGGTTAGGTTTTAGCCATTGAATAAACATGGTTTCTTTCAGTTTCCGCTGAAAATCCGTCGGGGCTACATCTAAAACAGAAAAACACAGATCAGAACACTGGTGCTTACAATCATCACTCACTAGCAAGTGTTTGTAAAAATGCGAGAACTTATTTTTTCCCAAATTCTCATCAATCCGGGTTTTCAGCTGTCTGGATTTTCTGACGTCTTTCTCTCACCAATGAAATCCTTTCCCAATATACACACTTTCAAATGCTTTGAGATGTGTTGTCAGCATAGCCTATTGTAGCCGTGACCACCCAAAAAGCCGAAGGAAGCAAACTTCTTCAGAAAATGAAATACCACTTCGTGTGGTATTTCATTCACTAAGAGACTTCGAACACTTAACACCTACTTCGGAGTAAAAAGTGAAGAACAAAATTAGTACTTGTCAAGTTCTCTTATAAGAAGAAACGCTGTGTCTAGATTTAAGAAATCCACTAAACGCCCGGCAGCAATCCTGCGCATGCGCATGCTGGTCATCTCTGCCGGGTAGTTAAGTTCCACTACTACAGGCACGAATGAGTAGGAACAACAATATGTATGGCAAAATTAGATGGAGTATTTTTTTTATACGGACTAAGCTATTTTCTTGAAAGGCAAGGCTCTGCAGCGGAGATTTCTGCTACTTGCGTGCGTCCTTTTGTAGGAGGATGAGTTTCAGAGACATAAACTTTCTGCACGTGCGCATTGATTCTTGCTCATGACTTCCACCCTGATCACGAAACTTAGATGTTGTACTAGCGGTTGCGTGTAGAAAATCGATCAGTTTTCTTGGCTAAACGAGAGTGGCTGCGTTGGATTCTCTTGCTTATCCCAGTTACCGTTTAAAAGAGCTGTGGCACCTTGAATTAAGTAGTGTCCCAGGATCTCTAGGATTTATTGACATGGGAGACTGCGTTTCGGTCTCCTGCATTGCTCTATATTATGGAACAATCACTGCCTTGTATATGAAAACATTTTATGTCGCCAGTATGTATTCACAGTGAGCATTCTGACATGCTTAAAAGAGGAGAGTATGTTTGATTTTTGGGCTTCATCAGGTGTTTCCGGCTCCATTAAGGCAGACGGGGCAGGTCAATCTGTGAGACTTATAATGATGGTGTTTCCTTCTTTGCATACTCTCTCTCTCTCCAAGACTTCGGTTATACAATGAGTTTCATATTGGAAAGATGATATTCACTTTCAGGGCAGTCGAACACATGTGCATGCTTCTAAGATCATGATGGTGTCATTAACTGTGGTCGCATACCCAAGATTCTGCTATCGACCAACACA
>QQSS02204391.1:0-11881 GCA_003687565.2 Craspedacusta sowerbii
CTGCATTGGCTTTATTCCTAACAATTTTATACTTTTGGAAATCAATATCTCTTTTTGTATAATTATAAGTTCTGTACGATCTTTCTCTCTCGTGTAACAGCTTTTTGTTGCTTTGCTAATAAATGGTAACTTTTTTTTTTGTCTGAACTTCTGCGTAGGGACAAAAGTTTGAACCAGCTCCTGGTATTTAGTTCTTATGAACGTCCAAACATTTTCAATATTTTCTTTTTCGAGATGGTCCCATGAGACTTTCTGAAGGGCTTGACTCATTGCATTGTAATCAGCTTTCCAATAAGCATATTTCGGTGTATCACTGTGATGTGTACTTGCAGCGTTACAATTAAGTTTCCACTGAATACCCACATGGTCACTTCGTCCAAGGGGACTCAGGTATGACAAACCTTCAACTTTGTGTTCATTCATGGTGAAAACATAATCTAACTTGGAAGGTTTTTGGCCATGGCGTATTCTGGTGAAAAACTCATGAACATTTTGGATTAGAAAGAAATTTTGTGTCAAGTCAAAAAATTTCACTGGGTAGCTACTTGCATCCCTTACTACAGAGAAGGTCTCTTAATCAATTTCTGGGAAATTAAAGTCTCCAAACAGAAGAAGTGTGTTAACATTTTTAACTGCAGTAGCCTTTTTAACTAATTCAAGCAATTTATCATTGTTATGATCATCACTATTTGGGCTTCTATAAACAATGCCAATCAGTACCTTTTCACCAATGTCATTATTAACATAGCACCAGGCATTATCCTCAAATCCAATGCTTAGGAAATCTCTGCAAAGAATGGGCCTTAATTCATGTTTGATATACAACATGACCCCTCCATGTCTAGCCTTGCCATCTTTTCTGAATAGAGAATAACCTTCCAATTCATATTCCAGATCCAAAACATCTGATCTAGCCCAAGTTTCAGCTATTCCTATTATATCATAGTCATTTTTAACTGCCAGTAGGTGTAGCTCTGTCTTCTTGTTGTGCAAACTGTTGGCATTTGTATAGTAGCAGTTTAGCACCTTTATTTCTTTGGTTACTACTGGAGGCTGATGTTCTTGAAATTGCTTGCAAAGGTTTGATCCCTCAGTCGTCGAGGGACTAGTCTTCCTTTCACAATTATTAGATCCAGACCCTGCAATCTCTTTTTGTCTCGTTCTGCCAACAGCATTTTGTGGTGTTCTCGTTCTCTCACTGTAAGATCCTGCGCTATGTAAACTTTGTTGTACTTTGTATCCTTCAGGTTCCGAGCAGTCCTCAGTACCTAATATTGGCTTGCAGCTACATTTTCAATATCTCATAGCCGCTAAAATTATGCTGCTTAAAGCAAAAACTGAATAAGTAGAAAATAGTATCAAAAAGCAGGGACACAATGTACAGATCTTACAAATCAAATACAACAAAGTGAATGGTCATTAGCTGGTTTCTTCTAACTTAGTGAGGTACTCTGGCGGCTGATATCTGTAAGCAGTTAGCTGATGAAACCAAATGCAAGTTTTTTGGTGCCAGAATTGCTAACTGCAAATACTATGTAAATTCATTATGGCGTCGGAGGGTGGCCTAAACCAACTGAACGATGTATCAAGAAGAATGTGGCGATGTTCATATGCACATACTGTGTAAATGTGATTAGGAATCCAGTGGGAACTTGTGGCTTTAATAAGGCTTTGACTTTCATTTGCAATGAATTTTTTTATAAGAAATTATTTTCATAAAGCAGCAAATTTTCTGTCTAAGACATTACGATGCAATTCAATATGCTAGTTTTTCCTAACACCAGTTACATCGTTACCTCATTTCTTGTGAGCTGCTTCAGAAGTAGATGAAGCTTCTTTGTCTGACTTTCTTGTAAATGCTGGCATGGTGGCATCTGTCAATCCTCTCAAAGCAAATCCAACCTTAAGTCATTTACATCACAGAAGTCTTCATACTTTTTGCAATAACTACATTGTAACTTGACATTCTGCTCAACATGGCTTGCCTCCTAGCTCTGGTGTCGAACAAAGAATAGTCTGCTGCTAATGTTTTTCTACTTTATCCTTTATATTAATGCATATTAAATCTGTATTTTTTAAAATATTTATTTCTCAATTTTAGAAATACTTCATTTGGCAGGTTTGCGGCCAATGTTATTTGTCTGAGTTTGATGTGATGTGTGCCAGTTGAAAGTTGACAAGGCGCATGCAAGACTTTTATGGCAATGAGGACTCTTCATATTCTGTTGGAATTTGTTATTTTGTAACTATGTGAGTCTTGGCAGCTATTATTTTCAAAGTCATGTATTCACATCCTTCAATTTTGATTACAGGGATTGCCTGGCTTTCTTGTCCTGTCTGTATATATTTTACTGTTAAGCATATTTCATATATGATCCTAGGAGTTATTTTCAAAGTAATATACATACAACTATACTCCTCCCTCTTATTTGATTACAAGGCTGGCCTGTCTTTCTTGTCCTGTCTGTATATATTTACTGTTAAGCATATTTCATATGGGATCATAGGAGTTATTTTCAAAGTAATATACATACAACTATACTCCTCCCTCGTATTTGATTACAGGGCTGGCCTGGCTTTCTTGTGCTGTCTTATAATATGTATATTTTACTGTCAGCCTACCTTATGTAAGTTTAGTGCAGGTCTGCATCAAAGCTGACAATTGAAGATTGTTAGATTGTGTCATCTTGCCGGTGTTTTTCTTTTTCTTACAATAGCACACATAAAAATTTTTAGCAGGACGAAATATTGATGTAATAGTTTCATTGGTGATAAAGTGTAAGATGTTTGTGTAAAAGCTCTGGATGGAATACGGTTTTTAAATCTGAGGTTGCGATACATTCTTTTGAAGTGCTTTTTGTAGATTGTAAAATTTGAAATTTCTGCATATGAGGATAAAGAAGATTATTATAAAAATCACAATAATTGTGATATAACAATCACAATAATTGTGAGTATAGGCCTGCTAGTCAACATTTATGTAGGCCTTGTCAACCATTAATGTTGCGTTTTTGATGCTCCAAAGCTCCCTTACTTTGCTACCTGTGCCTTGTTATGGGTACGCAATGCTACCGGCGACCAGGGTGTTTTAGATTTTTAAATAGCTAGACGGAAGTGCTTTTTGTGATTTTTAAAGCGAGAATACTAATTGCAATTTACTGAACTGGTCTTAATATGATCTCTCATTCTTAACCGAGAAATCCTTTAGGAGTAGGGCTGCCCGAAAGCATACTCGTAAATGGACCCTCTTCTTGAAAAAAGAGCACTTAACACGAATTATCCGCCCGCCCTCCTCCATTAATTTATATTACGTCATTCTTTAGAAAACTCCCGTTTTGACCTCCTTTTATTCCCCCTAACCGCTTATAATATATTCGAACCTCCCATACAGTAAGGGGCTCCTATATTTGCGGAACACGAAGAAAGGTTCATTCATTACATATTGTCGGCAAAGTGCTTTCCGCATAAAACCATACCAAGCTTGTCTTCAAAGATGAATATGCAGCAGTTTCTTCGCCCCTCAACCGTCGGTCAAAATGGGTCTTACTTGAAATTTGCTTGCAGTGCCGGCTTGCAAAGCGGAAAAGGGCTATTTTGTATTATTTGAAAATGTACCTGCAAGCGAAAGTCAGTACGTCGAAGTAGCAACGCTTTTTTCACAAAATTTAGTAGTTAAAACCAAACCAGACTCGCAGACCTTAAACACGTGGCAAACCTCTTTCCGCGAATGTGCAAATCACACTAACCAAAAACCTTGATGATATACGTCTTCAGCTAGATTAGTTTTGTCTTGAAAAAGTTAGAAAAATAATAGTGAAGGGTTATCTTCCAGAAACTTCTAGGAAACCACGATGAACTTGCTAGGAACGAACTCGGAACGCTATGCCAGCGTTCCCTGTTCACCAGGAATCCCTTCGGAAATTCCGTGGTCAACTTTGTAGTTTCGATGAGCTTTGAGTCCACAAATATCGTTCACGGTACTAAGATTTCACGAAATTTAACGATAAAAAATAAATTCTTTTCTTTTCTTTTGAATTTGCCTAATTCCGTCATACATTCGCCACATACATGACAATCCCAATCACATAATCAAACAAAACGTTAGTCGTGACACAAGATACGTTCACAAAATTACGAAGCTGCTTTTAGTCCAGATCATGGTTAATTCGGCATGGTTCTCCGAAAAATCCATTGCCTTTTTTAAGGAGCACCACAAGACGGTGCCAGTAGCACTGAAACGGGTGTGGCTGATATAGAAGGAATGGATGTACATACATCCAATCCGACGGGTATGTCATGTGACCGCAGAAGCAGGAAGGTACAAACAATATCCATAAGCAAAGATCAATAAAGTTTGCATTCATAGAAGTATTCACCCAAGTCAGAACATATGGATGATGGGTCAACTATGGGGATCTTCAACTTTAATTATGTGCGAATTGCGTCATTTTTAGATTCTTAATTGTTATCCATCGGTTGTGCTGACAATTGTGAAGGAGAAACTTGTGGAAAGTTAGCTGGGTGAAAGAAGGATAAAACATTAGCAGGCAGCAAGTTCTTCGAATGTCTACAAACAACTATTTGAGTTAGAAGAATACTTATCTCAAATACATTTAGTATTTTATGTGAGATCATCAAGGGCCTTGAATTACGAAACCACTCTTGGTTATGTACATTGCATCCTTACCCTGACATCATGATTTTATTGCGTTTCTTTCGCTTTTAAACTACGAACTTGGTTTGTTTTAAAACACTTAAAGAAACTGCTGGTTTCTTTAGCTGCATAAATTGTAATAACCATTCGTTTGTCGACAACATAAGTGTGCCTTCAGTATGAAAACCGTGTGGATGTGATTTGAAATAAATATATAGGCAAAGGAAAGAATCATTAGTGCCTGTTTTGGCGAACCCTAAATTCTCCAACCCACACGCGGCACGTTCCTCTCGCAGACGCTCTATGACAATATATTATGGACCAAAACAAAGCAAAAATCCTAAAGTATTATTTAAGCATCTGATATTTCCGATGACTTTTTCCTAAAACCTTTTCATTTTTACCAACTGCAAGCTGAAAGATAAACATTGCAATTCCACAACATGCGTTCGCTTATCTAAATGCAATGTTTTGGAAGATGTAAAAAATGATGTTTGGAACATCTTTGAACGTGATCGAGATGGTCAGATCCAAAATGGATTCCTTTTCAAATGAAATTACAGATTTCTTGATGTAATGGTCTAATTCAACGATAATCCAAGCGCGAGGTAAACTTACAAGAATAACCTTGGAATACCCCAGAAATAAGGAAATCCTTGCCTAAAGAGATCAATGACATAAGCGATAACTAACCGGAAAAAGACGACACTCTGAAAAAACAAGTTCATTCACAGCACCAAACAAAGTGTCCATAACATCAGAACAAATTGGAAGTGCATGAAGTTAATGATTCATATTTTGCAAGCAGGCTTGAGCACTCTCGTCCTGCTACTTGTGCACAGTCATTGTAACTTCTCTTGGTTTATTCATGAGGACCACTGCCTGATACTCAAAGCTATCAATGCCTTTTCCTTCAAGGTGTGATCCCCTTTTCTCCACATAAGCGTTCTGACAAAGTACCTCTCTAACCCGGCAGCTTTTATGCAGATGGCCTTGTGGACTGCTGACTGGCATAGGGTTGCGAATTCAATGTCCTCGATCGAAAGCCGGCTCCATGGCTTGGCTGCTTTGTGGGACGACAGTTTCGAGCTTGTAAGGAGGCGTATTTAAACGCCTGTTGGGTTCTCCTTTCATGCCTCGTTGATGCTGCATTCTTGTCAAGACTCAACATTTATTCACTCAATCAAGCAAATCGAAACTAGGAAGTAACTCCATCATTAGTAGAATGTCAAACGAGTCCACAAGCACTTCAATGGAGAAGAAATATGGTAATATATTTGCATTTATGCGAGAAGGAAGCGTTTTCCTAGGGATGGCTATTCAGATCGAAGACGCCACCTCATCTCAAAACTGATGAACATTGCGCAACGTACATACTCGGATAGACGCAGTACGAAAAAGTGGGAAGTGCAACATGAAATAATATTAAAACCATGTCCTGGTACTGCGCCTTGTCGAGACAAAGAAATAACGACAGACAAATTTATTGGTTACAGAATCCTTTGGTAATAGAAGGATTAGATGAATACAAAGTGGGCGCGACAAAGCCCAAAATAGAGCTGGATTTGGAGAATCCCAGAGGGAATGGCAAGGCATTAGAGAGAAATATGGTACTTGCATGGAGTGGCTCAGTCAGGAAAATTATTACTCTCCTGATGCTCAACTGATATCAAGTCTCTATCGAAGCTCAATGAAATAAGCAACGAATGTTTGAAAATTTATTAAAATAAAGGCAAAGAAACCCGCAACTTTCAAGCAACGACGCACCATAGAAAAGCCGTAATCAAAACGCAAAGCTACAACTGCATGGAACCCCGCTCGATGAAAACATTACATCGCCGCAAGAGTCGTGCAGTGCGATCAAAATTAGGAACTCAGTCTTATGTGGCCATAAGAAATGTTTTGATTTCCTTCTTGAACGACGTTTTTGATTTAGTGATACTGATATTTAAGTCTATGAGTTTGTTATAGGCGGACGCCCCTTTAGATTTAATGTTATTACTAGCGTACGTTACTAGCTCTGTACGTCGTGTGGGCAAAGTGAGCTTGTGCAAGGCACTCATTCGAGTAATGGCTTTGGGAAAATAGAATTCGAAGAAATTGTTGAATGCGTTGGGTAGCTTATTATGATGCCAGTCATGTATAAGAAGCCATAAATTGATACTAATTTCGTCTTCTAGTGTTAAAATACCAAGTTCTGATAACAACAGGGCTCTTTAAAATCGGCTATTCTTATGGCTTGATGTTGCAACCTTCCTATTCGATTTAGTTCAGTCTATTGTGCTGATTCCCATTAAAAGCATCCATAAGTGATGAGCGAATTAAACAAACTGTAAGAAAGCGAGACGAGAGTGTTAATATCGATGTTAAAAATATTAATTATAAAATACTTGACTTTTCGGGAGAGCGACGTTTTTGTTGTATGGATCTTCTATATGTCATTTTTACAAAATCCTGTTTTTCGCAGGGTTTAAGGATACTCTGTTGGCCCATAGCCAATCGTAAATTCGTTTCATGTCTTGCGACATCTTAGCCTTTAAAGTCTTAATAGATTGGCTGCTATTTAATATTCGTGTCATCCGCAAAGCGTTGAGCAATACCTGATGTGAGGCATTCGAAAATCATTTATGTATATTAAAACCGTTAGTGGGTCTAAAACGGACCACCAATGGAACGGACCACCAATGTTTATGCCCTAACCTCCGAATTCTCATTGTCAATAATGACAAATTGTCTCCGACCGTGCAGATCCGACACAAACCAGTTATAAAAAACACCGCGAATACCATAGATAGCAAGTTTTTCTAGCAGAATGGCTTGATAGACAGTATTGAACGCCTTCTGCAGGTCCAAGAAAAGACCACACGCATAGTCTCCGGCGTCTAATTTTTTTGGTAACACAAGAAACTAAATTGACTAAAGCGTGATTAACCGAATAATGCTTTCTGAGGCCGAATTGCAATTTGTAGATGAGGATAGATTTCCCTACATATTCATATAGCCTTTTGTGCATCGGTTTCTCCAGAAATTTACATAGGTTCACTAGAAGCGAAATGGGCTGATAGTAACTGCATAACTCTGTGGTACCAGACTTATATACGGGAATCACCTTGAACACTTTCAAGACGTTAGGGAAAATACCTAGATTAAACGACTGATTGATCATATATGATATTGTTGCCGCGAGAACTGAGGTACCAGTTTTCAAAAGAGTGGTCGGAATGCTGTTTGGTCCACAAGCTTTAGTTACACATTAAGAATTTAGTGGGATCCGTTGGCTTTAAAAATGTACTTCGTGTTGAGTATGGGGGCATGTATGACCTAAATTTTTCCTTTGAATTCGGATGTTTCCATCAAGAGCTTTTCCAATCGAGGAAAAGCATTTATTAAAGGCGGTAGCAACATCTATTGGCGTCTTTGCTACACTACCATTTTGGTTCGTGACCAAAAAAGGAGAATACTTGGACTTGAACAATGAAACTGCTTAAACGCGGCTGACAGCGCAGATCGTATACTATGGCGCACATGAATTTGTCAGACATGGTCCACCCCGTCACAACGTTACAAGTACGGGACGCATTTGAACTTAATGCGCGTTAGAACGTTTGATTATTCAAGTTTTGTGACAGCTTTGTAGTGATGAATGGGCAATTGATGGCGAAGGAGTAGAGGAGAGACATTCGAGTGGACGAGAGCAATGTATAGTCTAATTCTTGAAGTCATTAAGTAACTCTTCTACGACAATGCTTGTTTCGTCAACTGGCATCATTGATGTATGCACTTAAGACAGCAAGACATCCTGAAGAGATCCTGAAGCCCGTATAACCCCAGCGATCTTGACTTAAAGGATGTCCATAACAATAGCCGATTCATTAAGACTTGTCAGATCTATTCGGAACTTGAGTAAACTGATTTAGCAGAGAACAGAAGTCAAGTACCAGGCAGTGGCACACTTTGCCAATGCCAAGCCATTAATCTTAATGAGCATACATGCCTAAACATAGTTACACTTATCAGGAAAGGGATCATCCAGAGTGATGGCCACCATATTGGCATTTTAAAATATATGGGTCATGGACTAAAATACGCTAACACTCGTGAACATGCATTAATTAACTCCACCGTAGTGCAGTCCAATAGAAGCCTTGCATTTTACAATTAGATCAATGCCTACCGATTCCCATTAGTCCCACACAATGGTAATTAAAAATGCTTTCAATTATCTAAGGACTGGTCGAATTTTCAAGGCCAAGTTAGGTTAGATAGGCCAAGTTTGCAGCTTTCTGAACCACCTCATCACATTGCTTAAGAAGTGTCGACTCTACTGAAAAATGGCTTGCAGACCACCACGAGCGCTTATTGAGCTCGCACCTGGTTACGAAGTGATTCTGATGGCAGTGAGACGCGAGAGCTACAACATTGCCTCATTGCTGGCTGAGTTGATAACCTCTGAGTCGTGTATAGCATTGCTAGCTGCACGAGGCTTGCTCAGAGATAGTCTTCTTTGCGACATCAAATAGATATTCTCGCAGTATATACGGAAAAATATGGAACTGCGGCTTCTGCAAGAGCCGCACATCTGTAAGAAGTGGCTCATTTTTTGCAAGGAGTCACTTGACTTTGAAGCAATTAATAATTATTATGTACTGCTGGGTGCGCGATATGCCCCAACGGAGATACTGCACGAGGCAGATGTTCGTTCTCCAAACACTCTAGTGGACTGGTGTAACCTCATCAGAAAAGAATGCGCGGTTTGGCTGGAGAACCACCCGGATGAAATCGGTGGTATCGACGAACAAGGTCTCCCAATCGTGGTGGAGATCGACGACTCCAAGTACTTTCACAAGAAGTACCACCGTGGCCAGTGGCGCGATGGTCACTGGGTTTTCGTTGGAATAGAGAGGCGGTCAGGGAAGTGCTTTTTAGTGGAAGTTCTAGATGGAACTGCGGCAACCCTTGAGTCAATAATTCAGCGCTTTATTTTGCTGCAAAAATACTGCACAAAGTTTTGTATTGGTGTGTGTTTTGCATTTGAAGACATGAAAAAGTAGCATTCATTTCTAAAACAACACAACAATTTCTTCAAACATGCTGAAAAAGTAACTAAACATTATGTTACAAAGTGTTAACTTAAATTATATACCTTTTTACATGACTTTCAACAAAAAAATGTCTCTACATGCTATTGCCAAAACTCCTATCATTCCTCCTCAATAGTAATGACCTGAAGCTGAATGAATTAATGTGAGTGCTAGTCAAAAACCTTACAGTTTACTATGTATATTTACCAGAGATCGTTGCAAGGGAGAATTAAAATCATTCCAAGTATGAACTGAATGACCAGCATTAAAGGGTAAACAAAGACCTTAGGGTGCACCATCTGCATTCTTAATCAGAAGGCACAGCTGACTCACACAGGTTACACAGTGCACAACAAATGGCCACAATTTTGTCTAGAGTCACATGAACTTCCTCTTTTAGGAGGTCATGCGGCACTTTTGAAGATAGAATAGTGTACTTCTGCTTAACCTGTCCAATAACTCGCACATGAATACAGCTGTTGACAATTTTTGTTGTGCACTTTCCTCATGTAAAGGCAGGTTAATGCACTCTTGCACCTAAAACACTCACACTATCTGATATATTAAAAGCTCTGTCAGCCAGCACCACATCCCCTGGCTGTAGATGTTTAAGAAGTCCATAATCTTCTGCAATAAATTTGTCACTAGCACGTCCACCGTAGCCAACAGAAATATATGAGATCATACCTTACAGAGTTAGGCCATTCAAGGACTTGGCCGTGTTTCTATGCTTGTATGTACTCCAGGTTTCGCTTTAAGCTTGTAGGTTAGAGGGCCTCTCAATAAAAATTTCAAAGCAATCAATTATTGCTGCAACAGAAGTGCCAAGGTGTATTCTAAAACTCATAGGCATAGTTCCGATAAGCTGCTCACGATCTGGCCAATAATCAATGGGCATCAAGGCAGTGTGCATCACATCAATAGCAGATAAGAAAATTCTAGACACTGGTGTCTGAAATTCCAAATCTATTAGTCAGATCTTGCTTTGGGCTGCCCAATCTTAGCTTCATTAGTACCAGTAGCAGGTGTTGTGATTTAATGAGGCAGCTTCTGTGATTGACTATTATATGCGGTTTACAATATTTGAATAAGGACTGAAGAGTGTGACTATTCGGAAGGCCTGTGTAGTACTTAACTTTGACCTCGTTCAAAAAACTCCATTTCATAACGCCGGGCTTTTAGACTTTCCCTCAAAGTCTGTTTTCAGCTGTGAGTTGTGCAAGCTCCACTTCCATTGCATTTATAAAATTTCCATGGAGGTCCGTTTGCATATAAGCACCAGTTTCTTTCTCTGGACTGGACAACTCAACTACTGCTGTTTCTTATTGCTGTAGTTGTTGTCACCTAGCTCTTCTTTTCTTTGATCTGAGATACATGGAGGCATGCAATGCTGCAGGCAATACCAAACCAGAATGCCCCATATTTGCTGTAGGTGCCCAATCTGGATTTAGGGGGTAATCTTCCCTGCAGCTCCTATTGTCGATTAATTGTCGTAATTATGGCACCGCGCAGTTCGGCAAAATGGTAACAACGCAGTGCCACTAGGCGGTATTTGAGAGGCCGTTTATTGGACGGTGGCTGTGTAACTGCGTAGAGTTACATATATTTTAGAAGTCCTGGAGTATCTTTTCGATCGACATGCTTCTTCTGGACATAAGCAGATGCTGCTCATCCTGGGACTTGGATGTGTTGTTTCACAATGGCATTGCGCATCCCCCGTACCGCGAATAAAAAACTGGACTCATATTATTCATATTATGCCTCCAGTTGCAAATCCGCGCAATATTACGCCATGACTCGAGCTCTTAATGTTGTACAGGTAGGTCGAAAATGTGTTGCTGTATATTTTGCCTGGTAGCCATATTATTTCAGATGGCTGGGCAGCGTACGCAAAAATTGAAGAAATTGGCGGTGGAATATATATGCATGATGTCGTCGTGCACGAGCGAAATTTTGTTAATCCGAATGACCCCGATATACACACACAGAACATCGAGAACATGTGGATGAGGGCGAAAAGGAAGCTGAGACGACAGTTCGGTACTTCAGATGATTTGTTTCAATCGTACTTATATGAGTTCATGTTTCGCAATAGATTTAGAGGAGAAGACCTTTTTGCCAAGTTCCTCGCAGCTGTTAGCCAGCT
>QQSS02204402.1:0-24480 GCA_003687565.2 Craspedacusta sowerbii
AAGCGTTAACTTCAACGAAAACTCTAACAACAAAGTTTTATGTAACCTGAAGTGAGAAGACCGAGAATGCCCATTCAGCCCAACCCCCAATTTTAGGATCAGCCCATCCCTGTATCCGTTCCACCACCCCAGCAATACCTCGCCTACAATCCTTACCCCTACAGCAAAATCCAATTAGCGCCTAATATCAGCAACGAAGGTTAGAGCCTCTACGTGCCACACAGCCCCATTATAATCCCACCTGAATAATAGCTGAGGAGGAGCGAGCTTATGAATAGCTCCCTTGTGATAAAGCAAAATAACTAATTCGACCCACTAAAAGGGATAAAGGGCGAAGACCTACGTCGAAAGAAAATCCTCAACAGGGAGAATATCAACGAAATTTAAGAAGCTTAAAAGAAGTTAGCTCAGCAGAGGTACTTGAAGGATCTATAAATCCAGATGCTTAAAGAACAAAATCGCAAAGTGCTCGAGAAGGAAAGGCTCAAGCAAGAAGAACGTCTGGCCGAGGAGAAGGCCGTCCGATAGAACGAGGAGTTCAATAGGAGACTAGCCGAGGAGAAGATAAGGGAAAAGCAGAAGCAGTAAAAGAAGGAGGAGGAGATGAAGCAGCTTATCAAACGCACTTAGTAGATCAATTAAGCAAATAAGCGAGAAAAATAAGAGAAGAAGGCCAGAGTCAGGGGCAACAGAACTCCAGCTGAAGGACTTGCCAGAAAAGAAATTCAAGAAAGCCAGTTTTAGCGGTCGGACTCTGCCAAGACTCAGCCGAGACATGAAGCATCGGTACATGAAGCGCACGTGCAAGTGGCTCCAAATTACCACGACCGTTACAACGGCAACATGTAGGCGATCGAGCACTAGTTCAGAGAGCGAGAAAGAAGAAGACGACAGTAACTATAGCACTAATTCCAATTAAAATAACAATAATTTTAGTTAAAAAGAAGCCTGCAACACGAACTGCAAAAGGTTCGTTAAGAGATAATCAACCAAGGCAATTAGTTCAAGTCTGAAGTCACTCGCGCTAGAACTTAAGTTTAAAGGATCCGCAAATAAAAATAGGAGGCCTAGCAGCAGGTCAAAAGCCTACAGAGTTAGTTGCTTAGAATCAACAAGCAAGCCCTAGAGACTAAACAAGAGGAGGAATAGCGACTGAGGCAGGCTATTAGGAAGACTGAGCCCTTTGATCTTTAACCCCATTAGAAAGCCAGAATGCCTAAATCAAAAACACTTTCATCGGAACCGAATTTCCAGACTTACACCTAGAAAGTGCCGATCTAAAATAGCAGTTTCTATAAGAACAACTTACACATCCTGCGGGGCCCTCAGCTGGACTCTCTCGACATTCTCAAGAAGGACTACCAAAAGCAGGCAAAGTCCACTTTCAAAAGGATTAACCCAATAAACTCAATCGATATTGAAGTAGAAAAGGAGATTAATAAACTGCTCAACGTCAGCAAGGTCAACAGACCTCGATCCGACAATATCAAACAAGCCGCTAGGAATATCATCCGCATGCCTTAGATATCGCTTTAGTCTTCGGCTATGCAGTCATTTAGCCAGACAGGCTAGTCTTAATAGCTACACAGGATCCTTCGAGCAAACTAGAATCGTTTATCGAAGTACAAGTAGCTGAACACGATCAGCGAGGGATAGGAGTCGCTTAGGAACTTGGACGGACTTCTCAAGTATAATTGAACTTTTAAATCATTAGGCCTTCTTGCGTTTTTCGTTAACACATTTATTCCAGTCGAGCTGGTTGTCCCGCTCATAGCCCTGTCTGTCGAACAGGTTCTTAAACTTTTCTCGCAGGCTCTCGTAGTCAGGCTCCTGGTCGAATATCATGTTCCGCGAGTATTAGATCATCTCACAGAACTACACTGGCAAGCCTTTGCACAGAGACTAAACTGAAGTCGATAGCTTCTTTTACATTATCCTCTCATATTTGTCTTTCTTGTTGCTGGCTTTGAGATTTTGCCAAGGTAATGACCCTCTCAGGAAATAGACTAGAACATACCCCAGGGACTCGAGATCGTCTCGTCGTCCTTGCTAGATCCCCAGATGAGTATTTACTGAGGCATATCTCGCTGTCCCAGTCAGGTTTTTATTATCGCGATAAGGAATATGCCGGCCATCCCGCTGAACATATTTTTTTGCTAGTCCGAAGTCAATCATGAAAATACGCGTCGCCTTTTTTCCAGTTCCAATAAGAAAATTGTCTGGCTTAATGTCCCTGTGTAGAAACTGTTTCTTATGGACATACTAAATCCTGCTGAGCATTTGCTATCCTACAATCAAAGTGGTCTTCAATTAAAACTTCCTGTTGCAGAAATTGAATAAGTCTTCCAAAGAAGGTCCCAGCAGATCCATTACCATGATATTGTACTCTCCCTAAGAAGAGCAGAAGTAGACTTGAGGGATTCCTTTATCAGTCGAAGGGTCGTCTTGCTGTAGATAGGTGATAAGTTTTGCTTAATAAAAGAGCTGTGGGTGCTTGGTATTGACTGGCTCCAGCTTGACAGCCACCTAATGCTGAGTGCGAGTGTTGATCCCCAAGTAAATTTCGCCAAAGGCTCCTGCTCCCAACTTCTTGCCGAGTTTGAAACTTCGTCCTACAGTCAATTCCATATAATATCTTATCAAATTCTAAACTGCTTGGTCTACTAAGCAGAGAAGTCAAGAATTTTGGCCAAGGCAGTCTTGATTGTCTAACGCACCGAGCCTTCCGACTGCAGCAACTGCAGCACTAAATTTCGCACATACTGAAATTGAAGATTCAACCGCTAGAAATCGCTGTACTGCTTTAGCTTTATCTCCTTTTAGGTCAGCTGGCGTCTAAACTCCACCTTTGACATCTCCAAAGTCCTCTACAGCTATTTCACTTTGCGAATATAACCTGACTAGATTTGCTATTCTAGTTATGTGCTTACTTGCGTTCTACTGTCTCATCAGTTAGTCCTTGTGTTATTGTGATACCCTTAGGATCTACATCTTGTTCTTAGTACTCTCCTTCGAGAGGGCTTTGTATTTGCTGGTCATGTCATGCAGGCTCTATATCAATACCAAGGTCAGCTTTTTGGCTAGGTCGAAAGTTTTGTTGGCAGGGTTAGGTACCAGTCTGCCTAAACTGATAACACAGTCTTAATAGCTGGATAGGCCCTTCACGAACCTATCTCCCTTCTCGGAAAGTTCTCTTGCAATTTTCTAACTTTCTTACATACTCTTGCAAAATTCCTGCAATTACTTCTATTTCTCTCTGAGCCGCTCCTCTAATTGTTCGTTCTAGTTCTGGAGGCGCTTTACTCGAGATTAGTATTGGATCGTGATATCGGATATGAGTGAGTCAAAATTTTAGGGTTTGCCAGAGAGCTTTTGGATGGTTTTGTCCTTTTAGGCAATCTCCTTGTTCTTGGAGTCAAGCTTGCTCTTCGCAGCTGCCAGCAACTCCTTTAGTTTTTCAATTTTTTCTTCTTTCTCTTACATAATATCAATCAGCTCATTCTACTATAAAAGGCTAGCTCTTAAAGGCCCAGCCTTTAGAATTACTATTCTGAAAGTCTCTCAGAAAGCCCGATCTGCCATTCTGACAGGACCTACCGGCAGCTTTTTTATAACTATTTCAAACTTAGTTTCAGACTCTACGAATCTCCTGAGCTTTCCCATAATTGCATGGAATATTTGCAGTAGTTTTCTTTGAAGATAGAGTACTTGACCTGCAGCTCTGCAAACTACATGAGCCTCTAATTGCATTCGAGGATAGGCTTGCAGATGATAAAAGTCATGTCTTTGACAAAAGCTTAGAAGGCGTTTTGGTGGAGCTGCCTAAGCCTAGAGCCAGTAAGGGATAAGTTGAATGATGAGCTGATCTTAATAAGTTAGTAATAGTTGTTGATCACCCAGAAATAGCTGTCAATTTTTGAGGCATATTGTTGGGCTATTCTCTCGATCTACTCGATAGCCATTTTTATTAGATCTTAGGCCAAACTTATGCCTTGACTGCTTTACAAGAGGCTCTGGTTTTTGTTCAGCAACGCTGTGTAAGTGCATGTTAGTTTGGAGTGGTCCGAACGGGCCCTAAGATTAATTTTGATGAGTTTTGCTGAGCACTCTACAAGCCTTTTATCAGAGGTCTGTTGATGCAGAATAAGCAGCTCTTCGACAGTCATATTATGTAAATTCTTAACTTCGATTTAGTTGATCGATTGCTTGAGCTTTCTTGATTGAGGCTATAGAAACAACTTGGAAAAGCCCAAAAGTTTTTAGAGATAGCTGAGCTATTAATCTTTAATTACTTGGATTTAGTAATATGCTTTGAGTCTTTCAGAAGTCCCAGGACGCAGCTTGCCCTGCACGATTTTCTTTATAAATTGCAGCCTTTCCTATAAGTAGTATTTCTATATGACCTAACTGTAGACATCATTGCCTTGGCTCCTACTGAAATATTCGACTGTCCTCACAAACTCTTAGAACGAGAGCAAGTTGATCCTCCAGTTATTCAATATAAGGAAGCGACCTTAAGGTGTTAGCTCCCTTAGTTAATTGTTTATTGCTTGCAGAAGCCTCTTTTTGTGATACTATATAGCGAGACTCATAAGTCTTTTCAACTGCTAGAGCTGTTCTTTGGCTCCAAACCAATGGCTCTTGGCTTTGAAGAAGTTGATAGTCTAGTCTATTTCGATCAGCAGGCTCACTGGCTTTGAAGTTCCTACATCCTCGTAGAATATCTTTAGTCGCTTGTAGCGGTTGAAATATTAGATGTTCTATTGCAAGGCTAGGCTGAATTCAGTCAGATGCTGGAGCTTCTATAGGGTAGGCATTTACTGGATCTCGAAACTGAGATCCGACTGGCTCGGCAACCCCTTGTTGGCAGAAGGCAAGACAGGAGAAGCCTTAGGTAGTTAGCGCTGATCCTGAGTCTATTTCCCCTAAGCGAAGAGCTACTGAAGTGCAAGTTTTAAAGTTAATGACATAAAAACAATCAGATTATGACGCTTGGCCTAATTTATCTACGCCTTAAAGGTTAAATATTGCCTTTTTATTTTGATTTTTCTTTACTCAGAAATGAGTGGATGGCAAGGACATGGACCGACTGATAATGTCTGTTGTTCCGCTTGTCCTTAAGTAGTTTTATCTAACCTAGCAACGACTCCTCATGGGACAGCTGCCGATGAGCCTTCTCCCTTAGCAGATCCAGCTCCGCCTTCAGATTGGCTGTGAAGATTTAGGAGGTCCTTAAGGAGCCGTCTCTACGCTGTATTTAGAATATTAATTATGAGACTTTTCTTTTAAGATTCTATAATTCTGGGTTGAAATTTACTACCTTTTAGCTGTGCACAATCACTCCCAGACAAATTTACAGACGTCGTCTGAACTTGGGCTATGAGGCCACCATAATCGGGTGGAGGTATTGAGTGCCGAGGTGGGTGTGTTTGTACACTTTGAACTTTAGCTCGTTCAACTCTGCTGCAAGGGCCTCCCTGGAATTTTTGAAGTAATCGGCTTAGAGCCTACTGGTCTATAGCAATTATTTGAGTTTGAATAACTCTGCAGCTGAATTAATTTCAGCGACTTTCAGATTTTCCTGTGTGTTCCTAATGCTAACGGCTGCTTCCTTTAGGGATATAGAATTGAGCCTATTCGTCTAACTGCATTAGGCCAGCTATTGCTACAATTAATTGATTTTGTGTAGGTTCTGACTGGCAGCCTCCTAGAATGTTTTATTGGATAAGGCGAGTGAGTAGACTTGAGCTTGGTAATTGGCTAGACTTTAGAGGAGTCTTTAGTTTTCCTGGTTAGCCTAAAGAAGAGCAAGGCAGGGGAGAGGATCAACTTTGATTGAAAAATTGCGATTGAGATTAAGAGCAGGATTTCTCTTAATCTGGGATCGCAGACATTCAACCTATTATTAGAGAAATGAAATCTTCTGGAGATATTGGCAGTCGCCCTCTTTATCCGGAAGTGAGCTCTGCGAAGTCAGTCGGTAGGATTTTCTCAGCCTTGTTAACTTTTACGATTTTATTATCTTTCCTTATTGACGTTATTTTTGGCAACTGCATTTCGATAGCAAATTTTAGAGGACCGCTATGCGTTGACGCTCGGTCTGCACCACCTGGATAAGGAAGAGGTTGTCCTGAAAGGCCTTGGAGAGGTCCTGCTGCTGGGTGTGTTTGGAATAGGAGGCGACTCGAAGTAGTCGGTGGGAGTTCAACCTGGCTCGAGGGGAGGGAGTTTGATTCATATAAAATCAAGAGTCAAAACCAATTTGCTTTGCTATTTACCTTTGGAGCTATTAGAATTATTATTATACCCTCACTTCTCTCTTTGTCGATTTACTTCGTTTCTAGCCGCGAGCTAATTTTTCAGGGTGATACAGTAGCTATTTCCAGCCGTGGCAGAATTAGCAGTTTGTTGATTTGGGGCAACCCCCTTCTTGGTAGGTTTGTAGAGTGCTTGAAATTTTCCAGTCGGGACATTGTTTGGGTTCGTATTTGAAAATAAATGGGTTCCTGCGCCAGTCTTGCGGATTATGCGCATAGCAGCAGTTAGCAAGATTATGCTTGACAGTAAAGGGACACCAAATAGTTTTGTACTTGTAAAGCCAGAAATCCTAGTCATGGACAAGCTTATGGATGAGCTCAATTGCGATTTCAGACTAGCTGTGCGCGAAGGAACAAAAGAGAATGTAGCGACACTCTTCGCCTGCTTAACAGAATTTAGTTTTGTAGCGATTCGGGTGGTATAATTGTTAAATTTTATTGTGGGAGTCCTAGCAGTCTAGTTTTTTTTGGCAGTTAGTCAATTTGCATAAATTCTGTGAATATTTGAACAAGAAAGGGTTTCTCCGAAAATCATTGGCATTATGGTAGAAAGGGCATTCCTTGAGGTCGTGCAGCTCGTCTAAAGCGCATTGATGAGTCTTGAAGTTGGCTAGTTCTATTATTCCCTTGACATAAAGCTATCTCGAGTGCAGGAATGGACAAACTAGGACAGGCAGTGGACAGTTGTTAAATCTCTAGCAGATGGTTGTCTTGTAACGATGTTCGTGATAGAGGAATTAGTAATTACTATGGGCTTATTTGCACTATTACCCATTTTAACACTACCAATTCTGGCAGCGAATGTCTTGGAATTAGCAGGTCCTCCTCCTATCGGCGGATGAGTGGTAATACATACAGATCCTTTGATTATGAGGAGGCGGTAAGCGGCAAGGTTATATCTTGAACGACCTTATAAAGGCGGATTCCTAGACCGAGAGCGGTACTATTTTACCTAAAATAGAATAGCTTCTTTATTTCATCAATTATTATGAATCAATTCGCAATTTCAGCTGCGAAGGCCACTCGCAACTCCACAAGGCTTACTTTGGCTGGACTCGCCTTGCTCCTTGGAGGATCTTTCTCCCTCGCATCACTTTTTTCATCAAAAAAGCAATCCGCCCTTGAAAATTAGTTTGCTTAAAGACGCAAATCGACGTAGGTACTGGAAATAACTGGACTAAGTACTAATCTGACAAGAAAGCTATAAGCTGCCTTGGCAAAATAAGGACATAAAGGACTGGTAGTTCAAGAAAGTGAAGTTGTATGGCAGCTATAAATAGAACAGATTTGTTATAGCTAGATAGCGCAACGGCAAGCCGGGATACTATATCTTCGCTGGCTTCGTGATCGGCAAGTCAAAGGTGAATCCTTAGCTCTGCAGTTAGAATACCTTGGTAGTCAATCTAGGCTGGATCCCCCAATCAGATCGCTCCAAAATTTAGGCTTCTCTCTAGTCCACAGAGCCCATCGAAATCACCCCTGAGATCAAGCGGAAACTAACTACTAATATTACAGATGAGGAAGATCCATTCTTCACTCCGATACATGAAATCACCGCCTATGTACGCAGTGGGGAGGAGTAGTCCTTCTTGAAAAAACGAAGGAACTGGGAGACTGACAATTATTTCACATCGATCGACTTGGATCATATTGCAAATAGACTCTACGCCTACAACATGCACGCTAAGGACGCATACTTGTAAATCATCGGGCCTGACGGGGAGGAAGAACTTTTTAAACGGGCGACTGAGTAAAGCTATTTGCCTTATAAGTAATCGTCTTCCTTCTAAATGAAGAAGAGCATAGGATATATGCTTGCAGGAGTGGCTGGGGCCGGATTGTCCTTCCTGATTTGAAAATGTAGCCAAGCACAGAATATAAATGATATATTAAGTCCTAGGCGTGGATCTTGCACAGAGAAATGGCGATCGAAGCGACTGCCTCAGAGTCTGTGCTTCAACATTATTAATGTTTATTAAACAGGCCTATTAGAAGCGGCTTAAGAAGTAGCAAGAAGAGAGGTAAGGCGCTCTCTAGCGCAAACAAAAGATCCAGCAGATAGGCTCAATCCGCAACGAAAAGGTCAACTACGCCAAAGATTAACAATTTTTCTCTAAGGAGGATGTGCCCTAAAAAGTAAGGCTCATCAAATAGCAGGTCAAAGACTTCATCGACCCAGATCACCTCGGCCTTCGCAAAAAATAATGGAATACTAGTGTGTCTGTTCCTAAATATCCTCACCTATAGGAAACGCATGAGCGAAAACTCATAAAAATTAAACTGGGCCTATTCGATCACCCCGCCCCAAGTGAGAAAGACCCTAAGATCTACGAAGGAACTGACACTAGAAACGACTTCTCAGGGTGGAACGTGTCAACCTAAATATCAAAGCTATAAGTCAGGAAAAAACTTTAAGACTTTACTAGGACAAGCATGGAAAGAAATAAGAGCCTTGAAAAGACTCTGCTAACCTCCTACAAGCCGCCCAGACAGAGAGTCTAGTAGCTAAACTAGCAACTTCGCACTCTTAAAATTTAGGAAAAAGATTTGAGATAATAAATAAGAAAAGCGTACAAGCTTAACAAGTTACCTATTTAGCGACCCATAAGCCTCCAAGCAGAGGACAGATGCAGCTGTGTTTCGCCTGGCCTACTAAAAGAACTTGAGAGAAAAGCAGAAAAACGAAGATGACCACGACAATAATACATTCAAACCTAATCTTTAGTCCACCATCAGACATTAATATCTTTTTAAGAAGGAGCACGACGGAGTCTGGGGCCCTGTTAAAGGAGGCTAGGGCAACGCGTGGAGTTGCTGTCTCTCGGAATAGTTGTAAGGGACGGGATGTGTGCTCAAGAAAAAGGACTTGAAGCGGTGGAACTTGTCTTCATTCAACAGCTGATTGTCTACTCATCGCTTGGCTAATTCTTCCTTGAGAGAACTGATAAGCAACTTCTGCTTATTCCTAATTTTCTCTGATTTTTCGAAATTGGTAACGAGTGCCTCATAGTCTTAAACTATTTCTTTGGCTTTCTAAGCTCTGGCTTTGTTCTTCTTCTATTTGCGCATGAGCCTTTAATTCTATTACTGGAGCCGCTTGACTTTTATCTCCAATTCCAATATGATTTTGCGCTGCTAGAGGTTCAGCTTGCGAAGTTTATCGTGATCATAAATGGGTTCTTTGCTCTTTTGCGAGCTACTGCTCCTTTTATTCTAAGACTTTCCAATTGACTTCACGGACTCATTTAGATCTTGTTATTCCCTCTTTATCTCCTACTATAAAGCTTTCGACCTAGCTGATTTTGGGCTTAACTGTCTGCTCTTGCTGTTGCTTCTTGCTCTCTATTTGCCTCTCCATTTTGCTTTCTCCTTTGAAAGCGAGACTCTAGGAACGAGAAATTACTACTCCTCGTCGGAAGGTGGTAGTTCTTAAAGCAATCGTTTCTTTTTGGATGATTTATGAAATTCTTGTTCAGGTGGTTGAGGGTGAGAGTGGAGATGGGTGACTCTCTTCTAGATGTTGAGCATCCTGTTTTGCAGGATATTGAGATTATCATTTATCTTTTTAGAATCTTCGGCTGATTTTTAAAACATGTTGGGATCGATCTGCTCTCTCTTCGCTGAAGCTTTGCCTCGCTAGAAGATCTACGGGTAGTCTTGCTTGTTGATCGACTCCAATTAGCGATCCAATATTTAGTGGATCAAGTTCTACCTTTCTAAAGTTCTTGACATCAATTTTTATCAAACGGATTCCGAACTGCGAATGGATTCGTATTGCCCACGTATATCTGTGCGCCTTTGAGTTTCTAGGGCTAGGGCTTAACTTGCTAGGCCCGCATGTAGCGGACATACTATGGCTAGTGGTCGTAGTAGGCTTCCTTGGCTATCATATTCTTGAGAATCTGCTTCTACATTTGCGAACCGTCTATGCCTAAAGTCATTCTTTCTGACCAGTCCTTCTATCTTCTTTCTGGCCAGTCCTTCTATCTTCTTTCTGGCATCACTCTTTTTTGCTAGGGTGGAATGAAATATGTAGGGTCGTTTAAGTAAGGAGAATGAGTTTGATTGTAAGTTTGGGGCTGTGGGTAAGGCTGTTGATATTGGTTGCGATATTGGAAAGGCTCTAAGACTGGCTGTGCGAATTTGTAATCGAGTGATCGTTTTTCTTAATAGGCGGTATCATGAAAGGGTTTTTAGTGGAAGGAGGGTCTGTTCTTAGGGTAGAATGAGTCACTGCTCTCCTTCAGCCTGATTTTTTCCCTGAATTCGTCTTCCATCTGGTAGTTGGGTTCGTATTTCTAGTGGCTCGGCTTTCTTGAGCTTTTGAAGGGGTTATGGAATTCTTGAGTTTGAATAGGCCCACTCTGGGAATGAGAAGGGGCGAGGAGAAAGTCTTAGAACTCTTTGAGACGCTGGAGGAATAGCTCCTTGTCGTCGAGGGTGCGAGCATCCTGTAGGAAGCGGTCAAGAGTGTAGGCAGAACGTTATAATTTCATGGAAGATAGCGGAAGACTGGGTATTAAAAGTGGCAATTTCAATGAGAAATAAAAAAAATTACTATTCACGCAAAAACTACAAGTACCGAGATGAGTCCCCGTGCAGGAGAGACTCCTCCTCCTCCGCTAGGCGCAGACTTTCCGAGGAGGAGGCCCAGATGTCTCGACTTAGAGTGATCCAGCTCAACTTGGTGTACATGGTCGGCCTCCCCTCTAGACTGCAAGATGAAGATGTGCTCAAGAGGCAGTAGTGGATGGGCAAATACGGCAACATAGTCAGAATTTCTACCAATAAAAACAGAAGCAGCAGTTCATATTCTGCATACATTACTTATGAGAAGGACTATTAAGCAGCACTCGCTATTCTGGCTGTTGACAACTTATAAATAGACTAAAGGCTCATGCGAGCAACTTTTGGGGCTACCAAGTATTGCAGTTCATTTCTTAAGGGCCTCGAGTGCACCCAGCCGGCCTGTCTATTCCTACACGCCCACGGCAAGTAGGAGTTGATCGTGAGCAAGGACGAGCAGCAGATAAAAAATATTTTTAATTCCCAGCAGCAACAAGTCATCAATTTATTCATGAAGAATATCGACAAAATTAAATTGCTGTAAAGTTAGCGAACCCAGCTTCCCTCGATCAAGGAGGTCGTTGAGAAGGTGCTTAGAATTGAGGACGAACGGAAAAGGGAATCTCAGCAGCGTGCTCGGTAGCAGCTGCTTCTTTAGAATAAACTTGAACTTCAGGATGAGTCGGCGGACTAGCACGTCATAAGAAAATTCGCAAAAGTATTTATTTATTCAGACTTGAGCAACCAATCTCGGATGTGGTTTGCCGAGAAGAAAGAGCCATAGCTGTGTCAAGACAGGTTCAATGGCTATTTGATTGACCTAATTTGTCAGCAATGATTAGTAATTGCAGGTTGATGAAAAAGCTTTATTCCTCTCAAGATGCCAATTTTGATATCATTCTAATCCATTTTTGCACGCAGAGGTTAGGCAGTCCGCATTAGTCCAGGCGGTTAGGACGCCAGGTTTTCACCCTGGTAACCCGGGTTCGAGTCCCGGATGCGGAATTTTTTGACGATTATCAGTTGCAATTTTTCATTTCTTATAATGATGAAGAGCGATAAGAAAGACGAGAAAAAGGACCTCAAGAAGGAAGTGAAGAAGGACTCTAAGAAATAAGGAAAGAGTGACTAGGGAGTCAAGGCTCAGCTGCGCAAGAAGATCGAATAGAAGAGTCTGTAGGAGCAGATAATCCAGATGCCGCTCGAGAACATCGAGAATTAGCGGCTGAACGACGTCTTTGTGAAACTGTGCAGACTCTGCAAGCCTTAGGCCAAGGAAGGTGACAAGTAGAAGGAGAAATAGGAAAAAGACTAAAGCGAATTCGGCTTCGACTAGCTTGCCAAAGTGCTATAGATCCTCAAGTACAAATACACTAAACCTTAGGTCGAGAAGATGATCTGGGAGGTCGATTAGAATCTTGACAAGAAAGTCGACCGAGCAGAGTTTCAGCTCATGTACAAGAGGTGCGTGTTCGACAAAACTGGCCTCTAGCCTCGCAATCTATTCAACTTGGTACAATTCCTCATGTACGATAAAAACAACAGAGGCACGATCACTGTCGAAGACACTCTTGAGCTGATCTACGTCAGACATGGCGATAAAATGAATTAGACGATAAAGCACATTTTTGGAGACAAGTAAATAACATAGGACGGACAGTAGCGATAGATAACATTCCAGGAATACCTAATGCAGATCAGAAAACGAGATTTGATGATAAGGAAGAAGCTGGAGGCAGAGCGCAAGAAGGTCAGCGAGCCCGAAAAAAAGGAATCTTGAGCTAGAGATTATTGGTACAATCATAGATCTCTTTTTAGAATTTTGAGTCTAGCCTCGTAGCTCTAATCCTCTAATTCGATCTAAGAAGAGTCATATTTTTCCCATTTTTTGACTGGCGAAGTTAGCTCAATGCTCGGCTTTAGTCTTTAGTAATTGTTTTCTTCTTATTACCTACTCGCTGTGATTTTAGCAGTTGGTTTAGCAGTGGGTTTAACTTCAACTGGAGGGAGGGGTTTTGGTTATATTTTTTTAATAGGGATTTATGGTTTTTTCGGCTACTAAATAGGGGGGATGAATACAGGCTTGAAGGTTGTCTAAAATGTACTGGGAGGCACTTCCTTTTAGGTGGCTTTTAATTTCTAATAGGAGACAGGTTACTTGGGCTTGGGTGGAGGCAATTAGCTGTAGGGGTTACGCTAGATGTAAGGTGGCTATCTCAAAATGAAATCGGGAACTGGCTGGATATGTTCCTTAGGCTGGTGATTTTCATGGGAGGGGACCTGATAAGCTGAGTACTGGATAATATTACTTCTTGTGGTCTGGTATTGTGGGCTGTCTAAAACTAGTGGGGTAGTCGTTGAACTCTTCTTTTTGCAGGTACTTAAAAATCTACTCCTGAGTGTAAAACCTCTCTAAACTAATCTGTGCGGTTGGACAAAAAGAATCTTTTAGGAATTTAAAAACTTCCTCATCTTTAAAATAAATTGTCCCAAGGGCCTTGATCGGCTCAGCAGGCTCTCTTTTCTCCAAAAAATCTTTTGGGAAGAATGTTTGCAGTTTCTAATTGATGTCGCTTATTACGCTCAGCTCGAAGTAATTATATGCCTTTAGAAGGGAGACGATCTAGCCTATGATTATGTTAAGGTCCTCGGGGCTTTTAGCATTCGTGATTTGTTCAGAATAGGATTTGATTCCATTCAGACAATCCTTGAGGTAGTACAGAGCTTATTATGAAGAGACCTGATATTTATATTCGCTTCTTCAAAGCTATGTTGACGAGGTTCGTTGTATTTCTTTTATCCTTTCCGAGGGAGTTGGCGATATCAGCGTCTCTTCGCTTCAATTAGGACTCCTTAACGGAGAGTAAGTCCTTGACCTCAATAATGAGTTTAGCAGCATGACGCTCCACATATTCTTTTGTCAACGGCTTAGCTTTTGGATTTCCCCCTTGGTTCCCCATGAATGTCAGAATTATATATTTAATCACAGATCAAGGAGGTATGTACTTTGCAAATACTCCTCTTAATTGATATCTCCATTGAGTTTACTCCGTCTCGATTATCAGCTACCCTTTGAACATACGCTTGTAATCTGTTGGTAAAAAACTCACCCTCATTTTTAGTCCTTATTTTCCGTATCCTGGTAAAATGCCTTCCTTCGGTGAAACTAGGAAAACAGTGTCAGATTAGTCGGACATGTAAGCTAAAAAGGGAGACTATCGCCTCAATCGATTGTTGATATAAAAATTAAAATTTGACAGGCTGTTGAGCTTGCTTTCGATAGTAAATTGCTGTGCTATTTTATTATTAACAACTTTGAATTATAAATAAAATACCCACAAGCCGCCTTATTCGCTGCGGACTAACACACGCAGGACTTAATTAATAGGTTTGAACAGGCACAGCTTAATCTATAGTTATCGAGTTGGGCCAAATTGCTTGTTGGATGACAGGGCCTACATCAGCAGTGAATTTTCAGTTTGCAATTCCAAGTTGAGTCTTGCTTAGGGGCCAGGATCGGCCGCTAGCTCAAATTTTATGAATTAATAGAATGACTATCCACACTCCAATCCAATAATTCTGTGAGTTTTGTTAATGCTATAGACTTGGCCTTTGATTTTATAGGTCCAATTTACATTCTAGTTGAGCAGGATCCTGACGGAGGTTAGATGAATTTTGTTGGAAAAGGGCTTGAAGTTCACGGGGATACGTAGGTGCTCATTGCTTTTGATTAGTGGTCGATAAGAATCAATCAAGAAGGTAAACTCCTTACTCTATGCAATCTCAATTGACACGATTATATCATATGCAAACGGATTTTTGAAGTTGATTTCATAGAGAGTCTGCTTGAAGAGTTCTGCCTCGACTATGAGCTAGCGTTAGAACAGTGGGTTGGCTCCCTCCCCAATAACTTTGAAGAGCCAGCTACCCATCTTCTCTGTTCTTAGCTCAAGATCTGAGATCTCGCGACCTATAATGGTGGGTTTGAAATATAACGGTATCCTTGTCGTCGATAGTGCACCGAGAGTGTATTAATTTTGACTGCTGAAAAAGACCTTCTGATTGGAAGAGATAAGAGTTGTTGCGATTGAAAAGGCGAAGGGATTGAAAACTTCAAAAAAAGCTTGGCTTTACTTGCCCAGTTAAGATTTCATCAGAGGCAGTTTCTTGACTTTGTCGACGCAGACGCAGTGTATTGTGTAGAAAAACTAATCCTGCTCACAAGAGAAATAGATATTGTCGAGGAAGGTGCTGAAGGGCAAGTAGGTGAGTTAGTAATAAGATTTGCCTGGCGGGGCTTGATGGTATCGATTGCCCCTGAAGAAAATTGAGTCCATAATCACTTTGTATTAGAGTTGCTCATCCTTCTTGTTTATTATTTAAAGCAGCAACTTCTTCTAAACCCGATCTTACTAATGCAGCTTTATCGTTTCCCTGGGGCTGGTCTAAGTCGTGTCGATTGAGATAGAAAACCAAAAAAACTTGTGTTGGTCTTCTTGGAAGCTGATGCTTGCTTGATACTTCCCTATCCGAATTGCTTTCACTTGAGCTCTGTAAATATTCGAGTAATCCAAATTGAAATAAGGAGGGCCTGTGATTACAGGATTGTCGATTGAGACTGTGTAATTGCCAAACCGGATAAGTGGATGTTTCAGTGAGATGGGCAGTTAGACTTGCTAACCAGCTTGGCATTTGAAGTTGATGTTTTGAATTGCTTTCGGAAACACTCCGAGTCCCTAAATGTCTACAATAAATTCCTTGCAAAAGCGCTATCCTTTGATCCTCAATCTTTGTTGGTAACTTTAGATTGCCTTAGGCTTAAAAGTGATATCAAGATTGGCCTTGGAGTTTGAGCCGATGACAATCTTCCTCCAGCTTAGTTGAAATTCATCGGAAGAAAGCTCCTCATCAGCCGAGTAATATATATCCCTGTTTTCTGGGTTGGCAATCGGGAAAGATTGGGAGGCCTATTTCCCGATTTAACTTATCATCTTGATTATCAAGTGTTAGGGCTTAGGCAGGATCACCAGACTGATTGTGAAAATCCTGACGTCTGTCTTCTTTTTGCCGATAAAGATGAACTTGAAGAAAGCTTACTTCTGGGGCTAATCAAATTTGAACAACACTGGGAATTAAATATTGCTATGAGACTTCAGATCTTTGAGGTTGAATTAATTAGAATAATTGGCTGAGAAGGGGTTATGAGTCTCCAATTTTACATCGAAGACTGTCTAATACTGTATCTACTTGCTAGTAACCAACTTCTTCTAACCAATTTATAATCCAGAATTGAAGGGAATCTGGTATTCGAAAGAAGTCCCCGCATAAATCGCCTAGGCAGGTTTGATTTAGAGTCTAGGGATGGGATATTCAGGGAAAGCCTTGATTTCTAGCACAAATTACCCTACCATGTGATCAACGAAGCAGAACAGTCGGCTTTCCGGTTACAAACGCTAAGGGGAATACAGAACTCTGACTTTCCCTTTCTGACCCTTCCGGATGATGACTTTGTCATTCAGGATTTCAATGTTTTTTTTTCTGGGGGGAGGTTTTATCATCGTAACAATCCGCTTCGTTTTCCTTATTGAAGGAATTATTCCTTTAAACTCAGAGATGGTGAATTCTCCGTCAGCAGCGATATCGCTTTACACCTCCACTTATATTTCTTATGACTCGTAGAGCTTGCCCTTAATTTTGATTATCTTGTCCGGCTGTCCGAAAATCACCTGCACTTCTACTTTTATCACAATAATCGTGTTTTTTAGGAAGAGTTTGGGTTATACTAATAGCAAATAACAATTATGCTTCCCACAAACTTTTGCAGTGAAATAAATTTTTAGCACCCTCTGCGCTTTGGGCGGGACACTTAGTGAGGACGTTTCAAGATAAAAGTCTTTACCAGTGAACAGCACTGAATATTCCAGTTCCTACCTTAAGAAATTTTAAATTGTCAAAGAATGCTTAATTTCTTCCTTGAGCTTACACTCAATCTTAACTACCTCCTCCTTCGGACGCATGTTTTGTGCCATAAAAAGGACTGCAAATCCTTGCAGTAGCAACATCCTCCCAGAACACCTTTACAGCTCCGTCTAGCTAAGCAAACTAACTCCGTTCAAGCTTTGGAGGATGTTAATAAATCCTTTGACTGACCGCCCCTGCTTAGTCTCGATCTACAAATTTTTGGAGGCTTAATGCAAAATTTTAGTAAGAACTTAATAGTAAATGTTGATGATGTCTGTCTTTGATTCCACTTTGTTTTAGTTGATCCATGTTACGAAACCTTGCTCCATCTCATCATAGGCGAGATGGTTCAGTCTGCTGTTTCTTTTAAATTGAATATTAAAGTTGTTTTTACTGTAAACTTTCAGCATCTGGTAGATGAGCTCAACCCATGCTTACGTGCAGGCCTCATCAAACTAGCTTTATGATAGCCACCCAATTCTTTTCTTCGAATTACCTTTTCTCCTTTGGTACTCTTCATATGTGATCAAGTGATAGCTGATAATCGAGCCAATGCAGCAGCCCTATGCACGAAGAGTCCGAAGTAGCCAATTGAATTGCTAGAATGTATCAGAATTGTGTTTTCTGATAGTCTAATCCAACTTGGAGAGGTGCTTGGGAAAGAAATATGCAATGAGCGGAGTAACTGATGATAATCCCTTGGCAAAGAAAAGTGGGAACTCCCTGACCTAAACCTTCAGTTTGCGGGAGATAAACTAGGTGAGGTGGAGAGCCTCTCTTTTGTAAAATTATTTTTTGCTTATGACATGGCTCTGCAAGAATAATTTTGTTAGCTCACGAGGAATCTATTTCTAGATGAAGAAGGAGGCGACTGTTAAGATGCTGTTATCAATTGTCCCTGAAAATTTTAGTGGGAATTTCGTGTTGATTTGATCCATGAATACAACGTTGAAGGAAAACTAGCAGGTCTCTTTGGAGCTGGCTCTTGCTCTTATTTTAAGTCGATCTTTACCCATCCCGATGATAACTCCGTCAGGAAATTAAAGCACCAAATCCACAGGATTGGGAGGAATTTAATAAGAGAGCTTCATGCTGTTGTAGCCTTAATTTAACACCATAAATTCAACTTCGACTGACTATCTTATCGGTGTATGTGGAAATACAACTTCAGCGACGCTGAATTACAGGACAGGGTATTTTGACTGTCCGTTCAATTTTACTGCTCTTGTGATTGATTGAGTTAGCGTACTGAACTTTATTTTGGCCTACACAATATGTCTGCCCTCCTATTTGCTTCCGTAGTGGAAGAGCAATTCTGCATCAGAATGAGACGAGATCTTACCTTCTGAGTTAAGACAGTAAAATGGTATGATATTGTCACTGATAAGTTTCCAATGGATTTACTGGTCAGTGTTATTGTGTGCTCTTAGGACCGAAAGAGACTCATCCAAGTTCAGTAGTATCTTGTTGAACTAAAGGACTGCCAAATTGAGAGTGACAAAGGAGTTTATGCCTTGACATAGAACTGTATTTTGAAATGGCTTATTTAGGGCGAGAGGGAGCTAGAACCGATAGCTGATCGTCCTAGTAGGGGTGAAGCCAATCTTAATTCTCATACTCTTCTTACTCCCCACCTTGATACAATCTTGGGCGCGAAGTCTTCTGCTCTATTATTTTTAGCCCAAAACTATGAAATATAGTTACTAAGAGGGCTCAAGGATTCCGACTTCAGTAATTTTAAGATCGAAGGGAATTTTGGCTTGGTTATTAATTGTGATTTAGCGCTAAACAGGATCACCAACCACTTCCACTCTGCCGAAATCGATGATTTAGGGATGTATGGTTATAACAGGTTGAACTACTCTGATGGTATAGGGGATGATGATATCTTTGCCGGCCCTAATTTTGCAGAGAAGTGAATTTTTTAGCTAAATAGGATTAGGTGACACAAATCTGAGAGTGATATCTCGAGTAGTTTCAGCGGGGATCTGATCTTCCATTGTTTACAGACCCGTGTATTTGCTCAGCTACTACAAAAAGAGTTTATAGGCAGTTGCGAACTTTGAGATATTTCTTAACTGCAACGAAAGAGTCACGCTCTAGTTCACATAGGCCTACTCTACCGTCATTTCATTAGACTTACATGCGATTCTCCCCTAATTAACTGAGCCAGTACAATCAATATGCTGGTCCTTGCCGAACTCAACCAAGAGAGTAAATTTAGCCTTGTGAGACTTTTGGAAAAGGTCGGAGCCCTCGTAGATAGGGAAGTAAGTTATCACAAAATGCAATTTTTCAGACGATTAAATTTAACCTTCCTGTTTGTTGATCGAAAACGGCCCTTGATTGTCACAGGCCCAGCGGAACTTGGTCTTACGGCTGCTGTGGTTAGTGATAAATATCTATTGCTAGGCTACTATCCTTTTGGATTGTTAAAAATCGAACTCAATTTGGTTGCGGGAAACTCCCACATTGATGAGCAGCGCTCTTCCTTCCGTTTTGAAATTAAATTCATGTTTCCCGTTGATAAGATACCTTAAAGTTTAAGAGAAACGACCTTAGTTTCGAGGTGACCATACTACTTTTATGCCTGTAGTTTTACCAGCAGGTAGAATTTGCTGTTTGTGGTAACTTTGCTGGAAATTAATCGATTCGGCAATCAGCTGAATCGAAATGCTTTTGTTTGAGCCATTTTTGACGTGAAGGAATTGTGTGGAGTCGCTTCCAATGTACACCTGTCCGAAGTCAAGTTTCTATTGAAGAACAATTATCTTTTACAGCTATTAAAAATTAAGGTCTTAACAAATCTCGTTAGCTTATTTTAAGCTGCTGGGTTTGAACCCGAACACTTTCACCTATTTCGATAAATTCAAACTTCTGTTTCTTTATTTTGAGGTTGAAAGAGACTGCAGCTGTTTAGCTATTGGTTTGCGATTTTGGGCTGCCGATTTTAAATCAATTTCTGAACTCGATGGCGTAAGTCTGCGCAGGAGGAAGCTGCCTTGTATGATTTTTATTTCAATTTCAAATTAAACTGAGTTAACATAAACTGAGATAATTTCACTTACGAACTTTTTCATAGGCGACTTCACTCTGAAGAATAATTATTTGGAGGACCTTGGAGCAAGTTTGAGCTTCAGAGGAAATACTTACACGTGAAGGCCTTGTTTTGCTAATACCTTAATTTGTCGATCTTTTCTATTTGTAAGGATGCAAGAGCCATTATGATTTTATAACTGTATCAGGCGGTTACTCACGTCCAGCACTGGAAATTCGTATTGCACAGAAATTGGAAGAATTCTTTTCAAGCCATCCTAAAATACAACTTGAAGCTCATACTGACATTTTTATTTTAATTAATTTCTTCCTTAGTCGAATTTGCTGATGTGCTACTCGCTCAAACGCTTTTGGAGTGTCAATAGCAAGGGCTGACTGCTGAATGGGACGGCAATTCCCCAAGGAGGGTCAACTTTGATAATATTTTATTTTAACTGTTTAGCCATTTAGATAGGGTTCCTAGGAACCTAGGTGTTGTTCTTCCTGAGTTTGGCTTAGTACTTATAGCTGGTATTGGAGTTGTTTGCAAGAGTGAGAGGGATTTCCACAATTTAGAGGTAAAAAGCTGACGGAATGCTGTAGGATTCAACGACTGAGTTGTCCACTAAGAGCAATCTCTAATCGAGTAAGGGCTTCACTTCGATCTCAATGGTTTTAAGCTACTTCTAGTTGCAAAGCACCGAAATGCAGCTTTTGCTCGTTCGTTACTTTTCGAGGACCAAGAAAAACTCAACTCTGACAGTTTATTTTTCGTTTATTGTGAATTATTTGTTCTTGATGAAGAGAGTAAGGCCGTCCTAGCAGACACTCTTCAATCTTACCTCCAATGGCTTATTTCTCCTATTCGTTAGTTAGAAATGCCGAGCTTATTCAGCTCCTATTCGGCTGCTTTAAACTATTGAGGTATTGTATGCTAATTCTTGCAGGCTGTTCACTTTAACTTTTAAAATTTATGTCAGCCCCTCCTCGCACCTGATTTAAATTTCCTATGAGAAGTCCTAGTCAGAAAAGTTTTGGAGTATAACGTTGCAAGTTTGGGACATGCCTGATGCCAAGGGAAGAATAGTTTTTGTATCGAAAGAAAGACCAGATTGTGGGTTATTACGGACGATTTTGAATCTGACGTTCTTGTCGGAAATATTGACTATCTTGAATTGGGCGGAGTATTTAAAGTCGAACTAAAGTTCAGTGAAAATAATTTGAGCAGGCTCGAGTCTTATTTTTCTTTGCATGGAAAGGCCCTTAATTAAGAGAATAAATGCGAGATTAAAGTCCTAGCATGCTTGAATTTCACCTCGCGCAAGGGTTATTTCGCTACAGATGACGTTTACGGATGTGCGAACTTTGCTGATTGTAATCTAATCCAATCAGTGGACTGCCTCACGGTGGTCCCAATTTCTGAAGGTCGCAAGGCCTTGAACTAAAAAAAGAACATTCATATCCTCAATTGAATTAGTATTCAGCACCTTCTATTGCATTCATTCATAATTCACAATAAGAACCTGCGCTGCTTACTTTTTGATAATTGGAGGCATCTACTTATTGAAATAAACTGCATTAAGACCAATGTGATGCAAATGCAGTGATTAATAATCTAAGATAGGTCATAAGCATTTCAAAAACCTTTCCTGGAGCGAATCAAGAATTTATCCGCTGATGTTTTTCTCCTTAAGGAACTACTATCCTTTCTTTATGATAAAGCGTAGACTCTTACTCGATTTGATCCTAAGAAAACACAAAGCTAGCATTGTATTGGCGATAATGCTGTTATGGCTCAACTATTATGCAGTGATAGTTTTATTTATTTGGAGCAATTAAAATATATCTCTCTACCAACATCCTGATATCTTCTGGGTCCTTATCAACTCTTGGATAATAAAATTTATGCTCCTTTTATAATTTACTTGTTTTTTATCGATTGGAGGCAATTACAGGGTGTCACCTGTCATAAGACGATATGCCAATTTTAAATCTTATCTCTGAACAGCCACTCTATCCACATAGTCTGCACAAATGCCTCCGGATCTAAGCAATTATATCAAAAAGCTTTAACAGGCCTCTTGCAATGAATGAACTGCTACTTTGCTTATCCTTTTTTGATTATCGATTTTTCCAAGTGTCTATTTCACAAGTCTTCGAAAATTTAATCTCCTTATGCAAAAATCTGTATTATTTTGGATTTTTCTGATTTATCTTAAGCATGTTGACCCTGGACGGAAGCGATGGGGCTTTTTTATGCCAGATTAATACCCAGTTTACTTGCTCTGTATGTGGGTATATTTGGCCTTTAAGTTATCGTCTTAAAAAGCAGCAATCCACGAAGTAAGGCTACACAGTATTTGTTATTAAACAGATTACTTTATTAGCATAGTAGCTGGGTCTCTGCTTTTGATTTGCCAAATCTATTCTTCTGGCAACTGATCTGTTAGGTAGAACTAAAGCATGTTGATTTTCCTGGATGCATACAACTTCGATACCAGGTTATTGGTTGAGTATTATGTAAGTTTGATTTGAAACGATTACTTTTTGTTATTGAAGGAATTGAAAAAACTCAAACCAATGATATCGGAGTCAGTAATGGGCCTGCTTATTTTAACCAGGAAGTTCACGTTCTGATCTTTCCCCAGGTAGGGTATGTGATTATGGTTAGGTAAAATCTAGTTAAAAAGACCCTTAGGAAATTCGAACTTCACTTACTGTAGGACATGTGATCCCAGACTGAGCAGACAGTCGATTACAACCCCCTGAATCTAAGAGTCCTTAACAAATTTGCTAATGCCAAATCCTTCTTCGGCCAGCCTTAAAATAAGCTACTGAGATACGCTTTATCCCACTCCGATGCAAGAGCATCTAGCTCTTCGGTTGAACTTCCTTACGAGTAGTACTGTCTATTCAATATCACTTACTTATCCGTCAGTCAGAACTATTATGCTTTTTGGGTAGCCTGCAATGAAAGGTTGATTGTACACAAATTCCAAGGGCTCAAAAATTCTTGTTCCGCCTAAGTTGGCTTGGAATGATTTTAGGCTTTTTACTGCAGCTTAGACTGAATGTTATGTGTATAAGGCGCTCTCCTAGAAAATTATTTCGAAATTGGAACCAAAGCTGACGACATTGAAGTAGGATTGCTGAGGCAGGCTTTTAATGAATAAGAGCAATGCCTTTTTAGCTTTCAAAATTTTAGCTCCATCCATGGATCCACTTCTGTCCAAAAGGAAGATGTACTCGCCTCTGATCCCTTTGAGCGAAAAGTCTTCCGGATTTTATTACAGTTAGCGGTGGTCCTTTTAACAAAACTTAGGCACGAAAGTAATCAGTCCTCTATCAAGCTGTTCGTTGACAATGAATTTCGGCTGATTCATATTTCTGCACGCAAAGGCCAGTTCAAAATCCTAGCGCAATTAGTCAACTTAAAAAGTAGTGACAGAGTGTTGAGTAGCTGGCTTTATCATATGAGTAGCAGATCTTAACTAAATAAGCTATTGCTGATGTTTGATTTACATAGTCAGTTTGGACTATCGAACAGAACTTAAGTCAGGTCTGTGTCTGGAAGTAAGTGAAAATATCCAGCGAATGTTGTATTGCACTCTTAATTCCTGACAGTAGATTATGCAAATTGATAACTTTTATTTTGCCGGCAAATTGCCTACTCTGAATTTGATTGTGTGCGTATCAACTTTTTCTCCTAACAGAACAGTTGCACCTTATTTTTTCTTGGACTAATATTACTTCATGGCCTATTTTTGTTCCTTGACAAGGGCTACAATTTTATTGGAGTTCATTTAAGCACTGAAATGAAATAAGGTGGTGAGGGGCTAGAAAGGGAAGTAGTAGGTGCAGTCAATATACTTTGGACTTTTGTTGTAGAAAGTGATATTCTATTAGACTCTGCTGATAGGAATTTAGATGGTTACTTTTGCTGAGAATCTCTAAATCAGAATGCTTTTGTTGGACTTGATTGTCTAAGTGAACAGTCCCACTGGCTTTTTCAACATAATTAATTAATGTATCCATTGTCTATAATTCATTCCAATATAATCAATTGTCCCCATATTAGGAAATTGATAATCTTGTATATTAGCATTCGATATTCAAAGTCATCCTACACCAAGTTTATCTTCTGCCCTATTCATTGGCTATTAAAATTCAAGAGTAAAGCTGGACATTTGTTGAACTTTTTAACTTATCAACATAATGAAATATATGATACTTTCATTTTTAGATAAACAGACAGTCGATCTGATTTAATTTTAAATGGTAAAACTTGATGGCTGTATTAAATTCGATCCATTGTTTTCGCCTTGCTAAAAGTCCAAGTTACTTGATACAAATCCTTAAAGGATTATATTTCTATTCTACACATTATAATAATTACATCAAGAAATTTGGACATGAATTTGTAGCGTTTAATTCGTATCTAAATACCAACTAAATATTCTATAGTCTCGGTCATTATGATATCTTAGGCTAGAATTAAGGTACTGCAATGAAAATTCCTAGCTTGATTCCAGGGGTTGGGGTTGGGGTTGGGGTTGGGGTTGGGGTTGGGGTTGGGGTTGGGGTTGGGGGTGGGGTTGGG
>QQSS02204403.1:0-11881 GCA_003687565.2 Craspedacusta sowerbii
ATATATATATATATATATATATATATATGTATGTATATACGGATCGAACGACATTCATCTCTAACTGCGTACATTCAAGCCTAATCTCCGAAGTGCTAGTAGCGAGTGTTTACGGTCATGCATTTCTGTTCTTAGCATTAAGTCGCATTGTAACAGATAAGAAAATATGCTTTCCAGAGGTCGTCAGCTTTTTGCTGGCAGACCATTTAAAAAGTTATCGTCCCATTTTCTATTCATTCGTACGTCAATTGTTCGTCCAAAATTCAAAGAAGATGATCCCATTTACTACGGATCTTCAGACGAGACAGCAAGTGAAGTTCCGAAGTTCCAAAATGGCAAAATGGTTTACGATGAATTAATTTCTCATATGGACAAAGGTCTATCACTTGCAACTGTGCTAAAAGGTCCCCCTGAAGTCATCTCATTTTTCCACAAGCACTTTCCCAGCTTAGTTACATCGAATTCGATTGGAACTATCAGTGAGCAAGATCTTACACGTGCAGATCCAAAGGCAAACCACATCGTAGTTGAGTTAGACAAGGAACCTGAAAAGGATGAGGAGTTTGCAAAAGACATTTACATCGGCGGTCCAGCTGCGCTGTTTGCTGCTGCGATACAAGCCCACGACACGCGTGAATCTGCGAACGTTCTGTACGGACACGACGGTTTGCGAGGAGTCTCCAATTGGAAAGGTTCGGCCTCAATCTTCAGTATTCGCGATTGTGTTCCAGTTTATTACTGGCCAGACAATAGCGGTATTAACGCAGTGTATTTCACTTTGAAACACCTAATCCAAAAGCGATTCTTTAATGAGTCGTATAAAAAGGAGGTTTTTACTGATCCTAGCTTCAACAAAGCGCGCTTGAATTTCTGGGAGATATTGAAAAATCCGGCTGTAGTGTTTCTTATGCTGGAAAACACATGGTACACTCTTAAAGACGTAAATTTTCATCTGACAAAGACGCATCTACGAAAGCCCGAAAACTCGACAGCCTTTGTTAGCATAGAACATGCCCGGCTCACGCACGAGATTGTGTCTCGCTTGCAATTTGACAAGCCGGTGGTCATGATCAATTCTGAATACGCTAAGGCTGTGCATTTGCAGCTTGGAGAAGGTGCAGATGAATCCGCTAAAGTCTATGGGAATTTAAAGACCATAATGGGTGACACAGTAAGCTACATTCGCTATTCAGAAGATGCCCTGCAACTCAGGGGTTACAATCCTGGCTTTGTAAGAAAGGGCCTTGAGTTTCCAGTTGACGGATACATTCCACCCTACGTAGATCAAGTTTTGGAGGAAAAAGTTCTAAGTAATGGTGGTGAAGTAAACCCCTCGATGAAGTTGAAGCGTATTCTTGTTGTCCCCACAAGCAACAACGACTATAAGGCGTCTCGAATCGTCTGGGAGAACACGAATGACGGTTCTATTCATAGCACGTCTGTAAAAACTCTCTACTTATCACTCGGACCTATGGCAAAAGTTGTAGAGATAAGTAGAGAAAGTAATCATATTTTTGACTATCCCAGCATATCACGTGAATCAGATACTAATTTTCTAGCTCGCATAAATAAGTCTTTTGAAAGTGCTATTTCGTGGCTAAATCGATTTTTAGCTAAGCTGAGGCCTCGAAGGAACACCATTAGCAGAATGATGTGGGCAGCTGGACTTTCCACTTGTGTTCTTGTCAAAGTTGATAAATCCATTTTTCCTGACTCGCACTTGTGTAAGTTCCGAGATCACATTGATGGGCATGGTAAACATTCCGTCCGACTTGCTGAGAAGGAGATTGTTGTGGATGGACAAGCTTACCAGTTAATCGTTTTGCAGTTTACTGGTGGCGGCCATTTCCCAGACAAAAATGTCCATGCAGAAGCTGCACTGAACATCTTAAAGGCAAGTTTCGTCCCACTTTTGGGACTTGAAAGCAAGGGAGTCGAGTATGAAATTATCCAGGCTCGCAGTTGTGCGCGAGGAGTTGCAGCTCGGAACGTTTTTTGTTTCAACGCCCCCTTGTTGAATGTGGTCCAAATCTATGGAATTGGTGGAATAGGAATGACGACGATGGCTCCAAACGCACTGCTAATGAAAGCCATTCTCAGCCTCCGGCAGAAACTCGGATCTGGGGAAATATCTGCCGATGAGTTTTTCTCTCGACTCAGGAGTAGCAGGTTTTCCGAGATTCCACACTGGCCATATCCTAATCTGTTTACAAGAAATTATGCCCAGTTTGTTGACTATGCGGTAGACCCGAGGGTTGTGGCTCGAAAACTGCGAACCGCAATCAAGCAGTTTTGATCTATTGTGTCAGCATCCTTGTAGGATGTGACTTCCATTTGTGGAAAGGGAGAACTGTGTTATCTTGATATTGATGTTTAATAGTGATTACTTTCTTTTATAAACAGCAGGTGGTTGTGGCTAGTATGGCTATCATGATAAATTGCTCGTTTGGAAAAATAAGAATAAGTTTGCGTCACGGTCGTTGTAGCAATAGTGCTTCTAAACCTTTACGTGGGAATATTACTATGCTACTGCAAAGAAAATTCCTCTTGTTTTGCTGAACTACGTTTGCTTCCTTGACTGTCCTCGAAATCTTTTGTTATACTTCCACGTCTGGATCTCTGGAGCTCCATTTAAATCTCTTTTAAATAAATTGGTCTACCCAAGTCCCAATCAAAGTCTAATTCCTAAAGGACCTAGATGCAAGTAAGGATGCTTAAAAATAGAACAAGCTGTGCTTGAACTGACTGCCTTCGTTCGTGGTTGGAGCGAATCTGTTTGGCGCGCGACAAGAGTGAACTTCAAGAGTGAAATTAGAGTGCCTTTCCATTTCATGCTCTCTACTCTTTGCGTTCTTTCTCTGCTATTTATTTACGATTAGCCTACTTAGTTTAAAGACATTTGCCACATTACTGGATACGAGAGCGCCCCAACCCTAACGGGAGCCGACCTACGAACGTCATCGTCACTTTCAGACATTTTCTTCAAATTTCCCGATTGCCAATTTAATCTAGGCATCTCGTCATGCACTAAAACGGCGTGGCCGATACTCAGATTACAAATGTTCCTTCTTCCCTAGCATTCCAGGTTCTCCCTAAGAATACTTAGGTATGCCTGTTCAAATCTACTACAAAACGCGCCTGATCATAAATTATCGAACACTTCATGTTTTGTGTTGATTTAGCGAATTAATTTTGGTATTTCGCGGTCATTATTTCTTACAACGGCCTTAGTTGATCATGGGCGTTTTTGACATGATGTATCTTTTCGTGTATCAAAGCACTGTCCCCTACTCTTGTTATAGCCATAAGCTTCTTGATTGTATATTCCTGTTCCACTCCAAGATTCAAGATTCAAGATTCAATTTATTTTTACTCATATAGATAAAATCCATTAGCAAAATAACTCAGAAAATTACAAATTTCTAACTGGGAGGGAGAACTCGTAGCAATGCTGATCGGAATTGAGTGGCTGTGTCCATATTTGAATCAATCAAAATATATGGATAGTTCGCACTCGCTTACGTAGATGATACGTGGATGTGTTAGTTGTACGAACGGCAGAAATATTTCTGCGTTTTCTGCAGTGAGTTTATTAGTTTATTATAGAATGTTAGTGCACTTTCCGTGTGTTACAAGTTGATATGGCAAATTATGGATGTTGACACTTCTTGCTGCCATACATTCGAGTAGTTATTCCTCTTGTTATTTCGCATCCTTTGGCCTTGCAGCTTGTGCATGTTTTGTTTGCGGGCATTTTTTTCCGTTATTTTGAGTAAATGGCGTTATGGCAATTTAATTAAGGTATAAACGTATGTAAAGTAGGAGGCTGGACCACTGCAATCATTGTAAGCTTTTTGAAGCGCTAGTGCCAGGCTCTGTCCTGGCACAGAAATTACTTGTGACCCCAGCGAGGTATAAGGACTTGTGTGTTATTTAACATTTCCATTGTCAAATAGCTATTTGAATGCGTTCCGTTGCTTTAAACTATGCTTTTAAGTGACGAGATAAGTGGATGGGTATCGTAAGCGGAAATTTATGTATTGCAGCTTGGACCGGCAATGTTGAATAGACTGATGGGTTGGACGACAAATTTTCGGGTGAAGAAATATCGAGTGGTATTGAATCTGACAAGTGTCTTTTGAGCTTAAACCTAACGTTGCGCCAGCTATACGACGATGAAACCTCCTGACTTCAGATGTTATCGGGCGAAAATTCTACGTCACGCCGGGTACGAACCGGCAAGCCTGTCGCGTCAACTTTCCCATCCGCTATGTAAGTCTTTTCGACGTGGACACTCATGGTCTTATCGGTCGTGGGAGTTAAGGATGATAAATTGGATAGTGAGTCGCACTGCTCCAGACAAATATGTCGACGTTCACGTGATTAAGCGCGGTGTACTAACAATAAAATATTGGAGTAGTAGTGACAGAAGCTATCAAGTGTAATGTTCTTGTATTTTCATCTAGTTTCTAAAATTGTTTTTGCTATACTGATCTCATCGGGATATATCACAGACAGATGAAATGCAGAGAAATTTTGAGAACGTCATTAATGGAGTTCTAAGCCTCTGTTTATTTAGACTTGTTTCCCTCACGCCTATGCTTTATTACGCCTCCTCTGAAGAAACGGCAACCCACACTTAACGACTAGAACTAGGCACAGAGAAGTATAAGTTAGGCTTGGAGTGGGCGAATGTTTTATGTGCGTTTGGCAACATCCGTTAAGTTTGGTCTCCTTCATATCTGGCATCTTTCCTCAAGCCCTGTGCATCACCCGATTCACTTTTTCGTGTGGGCAAGCTACTTGTAGTGTACACATGGGAGCAGCGCGTCCTTCTTAACATCTACTACCGCAAGATAGAGCTTGCGTGGTTGTTAATTTAAGCTTACTATTAATTGAGGACTAGGAGGTTTACCCCCGAAATAATACGCCCTCCCCGGACATAATTCAAATAAAAGGAGTCGTCCGATTTTGCCTTTCCATTAGGTTTCGGTAATTCCGTCTGAAAACGCCTTACGAAGTGTGGAGTTTCCTGAGTTTGGTCAAGGGGTATCTTTAAGGTTGGTGCAAACGTGGTTATGGCAGCCATGGTTAAACCGCCACATGGCGACCAAATCGTACCCGCATTATGACCCGTCCTCAACTTCTTCCCCGTCTATCAATGTCTCCTTCGGTCACTAATTTCCACCTGTTGGGCTAATTAAAATCGACGCACTACGCAGGAATCTCGTCCATGCAATTACAGTTGCAGCGGTCCCATAAAGTCTACTGCAGTTTACCTGATTCATTATTTTGTCATGCACTAAGTAAGCACTTAAAAATAACAGGATATGTGTTTATTACAAGAAATATTTACGCAGCGAGACTACGTGCATATGAACCTGCCTATTGTCTAAAACCAATTCACATTCAAAGGCTGGTATTTACAAAATAAGTGAGTCAAATTAAGTAGTGAGCGACACAAAATCGAAATTTACTATGTAATTTAAGCATAAAATTCTATTATCTGCAAACTATTTCATATATATTATTGAACTAAAATGACCCAGGACATTTTGTCAACAAATGAAACCGTAAATGTGTTAATTCACTGATACAATTCGAACTGTCGCAACAACAATAACAATAACAACAACAAAAAGCAACAACGACAAACAAGAAAAACAGACGCAAAATTGTTCACGATCTGTTTTGTCAGACTGAAATGCTTAAAAAGCTGTTTCTCATAGTAGACTTACGTGTTGCTTTTCAACTGCATCGGGTTTCAGAATTGCTTCCGATAACAGTAGCGAATGCTTGCTTACTTACCTACAAGCTTTGTTGAGTAGTTGAGATGTCTGTACAATCTTCTGGCTTAACCCACAAAGGAAATTTTCTCCGAAAACTTCCACATGGTCGGCAGCAAAAAAAAAAAAAATTCTCAAAAAAATTGCAGGAAGTCGCTTCAGTAGGGAGGAAAAACATATAACAGACACAGTCCTTAAAACAATGTTTGCGTTGGCATTTTTTTTTTTTTTTTGTCATTTTGAAAGAAAGTTTTTGTTGATACACAACTATGGATTTTTCCGCACTTCCAGATAAGAAAATCCAATTCCTTACGTCGCAATATGTGCTCGGCTTCTACCTCTAAGAATATGGAATCTTCGGTACGCCACTTGACTAATACTTAATAGTTTTACAATGACATTGCGCTCACGTTTAATCCTAGGAACATCTTTTTCTCTCCAAAGCCTTTAAGATGAAGAAAGCGACCTTTCATCTTCATGCGCACCGGCTGGTATCGTCTAATGATACCGCTATACCGATTGGTGTTAGGGAACTTAGGGAATAGACGAACTGGTGTGTGGTTAGCGCAGACCACTAGTGGATTTACAGTGGGGCCTGTGGGTGCACCCCCCCCCCCCCCCCTAAAAGCTTGCTCACTTGCGAGTGAACGGCGTTAAGTGATGACTCTGGCCAGCCGTGCTCTATGCATCTGCTGGCCACCTTCGTCACTTCCGCCATCCTAATATCCTGGTGCCGTAAATGATGGAGATACATGTTTGCGCCTACAGTACATTGGTCCGCTGGCAAAGGAATGGAAAGCAAAGAAAGGATCAAAATCTACCAAAAGTACCATCCGTTTGGGGAATGCACCGCTTAATGCGAGCATACGCGTGAGGTGGTACACGTTCATTTTTGTAAAACAAGGATCGAATAATGTATGAACTGTGGTGATCAGCATAACCTCCCATCCGCGGGCCTTACGACTCGCTTGGGTACAGTAGCTCAGCGTTACCCTCCAATTTTCTATATGTAATCCTCGAAGTGCAGCATTGCTCAGGTTCACAAGGCATATAGGACTAATCACCAGGTTCATATAGTGCTGGTAGCAATTAATTACTGCAAAGCGACGAGACTCTGGGGTGCGACGGAAATAATTGGTGGGTGGAACGACACCGGACCATCTGAATGCATTCCGTAACTTCCCCTTCCTTTGAACCGGCCATTTGCCCTTAGGGTTTTTCGTCATGCCTTCGTTTTCATCACACTGGCCTACTCATTTCCTTACATCTAAGATACGCCCAAGGCAGTTCTGCAGCAAATCTGCATCACCATCATCATTTCTATCATATTGATATTACAATTTTCTACTTTCCCACAAACGGACAATGCATTTCCCCTCGGTTTTTGCGTCGACGCCTCTACGTAGCCTAGTTTTATCGTAAGCTCGGTTTGGCGAACGTCATTTTTAATTTTGATTTCTCTCCGAGATCAGTATAATACCACGCTCACGTTTGGCGCGACATTGACTCGGAATCTCTGCCGTACTAACCCCGTTTCGTTTGACGATTGATCACGTGCACAAAGTCCGGTCAGAGTTTATCGTGCTGACTCAGAGAAAACCAGCAGTTCTGTTGAGTGGATGCTTCTTAGCGATCCCATAAATGCAAACAGGTCCGTTCACCAAACATCCAAGCACATAAATCACTATTTCGGAAACGGTAATGGCAACAAAGATCACCGTATATTAGCATAAACAAAGAAAAGCTCTCTCCACCAATAACAACATATGCTTTGAACAGACATACAAGAAAAGATAAGAGTATACTGTCGCTTTCCACGCACCGCTGGCACACTGCTCTTTAGTCTAAATGCAGCATGGAGTCATGGCACTTCAGCTCATGACTATAAGTTAGGCGACAAGGCAGAGATGGATAAATCCACGAGAATGTCAAGAGCAAGACATGCCGCGACCAATTTTAATATGTAGAATTAACACCGCTCCAAAATTTTGCAAATACCAATTGTTAAGCCCAATTGTTAAGAAGCGTTACCACTAAGCGTTTAACCTAACCTAAATAAAAGAACCTAAAAATTGACTAAAATAACGCTTCAACTTCCACAAATTGCCAAACCAATCTACTAAACTAATCGATTTTCCATAAAATCTGTCAAAATAAATTTCCCAAACTTTCTCCAGGAAAACGGCTAAGCGCGCGCTACGTCATGTATTGCATTTCTCTAAATCCTAGAAGGCGTCTGCCTATAAACAATAAAAACAATATACATACAAGAACGATACGGCCCTAAAGTCATGTCATCTAGCAGTACTACTCCCCAATACTTTCTTAAATAAAGTCTGCATAGAAACCACGAAAGCGGCCATACGGCTAAGAGATTGCACAAATAAGAAAGTTTTTTTAGAAGGGCGATGCTCCGACATTCAGGAGAGCGACAAAAATCTAGATACCGATTGCAGATCAAGTCGCCAGGCAGTAAGACAACAACAATAACACAAATGAAAGAATAGCAGTACGCGGCAAAACCCGGAGGTCAACTTGTAAGTGAATCAAATCGGCCCGGTCGAGGCCGCAATAAGCAAACGCTGCTATATTATGCTAAGGATGCGCCAGCTCTTGCCAGACAACACTGTAGACAAATCGGAGATCCTGACACCAAAAAATATGCGCTGCGCAAGCTTTAAGCACTACGTACAGTCATCCTTGTCAACGAAGCAGTTAAATTTTCTGCTTCGCCATGCTCTGTGACGATTTGGATCAGGCGAGCAGCATATGAACTTGTTGCTGGCGAGGGTGTCATGAGAATATTTCAATGACAAGATAACCTTCGAGAATCCCCTGTTCAACTCCTTTTTTTTTACAATTGAATACAATTTGCAGCAGGGCCTACATTTTCAGCGGAAAATTTGTAAATATAGCACTACCCCGTAACCCAAGAAAGCAAATATTTCCTTTGAATATAGCGGGATAAAAAAATTTGGGTAGCAATCACGTAACCCGCAGCGCCTTCATATTTTTCACCAGCACTTGGTTTTCAAAAGTACCAAGATGGCGTCTCCATCCGGATATGCCGATTAATGGCGTATCGGTACACCTTTAATCCTTTTCTTGAGAAGGCAACATCGATGAAAAAGAAAGCATTTTAAGGCATAAACAGAAGGATTAACTAAGATGGAGACCTCACAAAAATGTGAAAAAACGACAAAAAGTAATGGTACGTCTCTCGCAAATAAATACATTTAAAAATTGAAAAAAAAAAAAGCAGAGCTTAATAAATAAGACGCCACGGGCTATCTAAGTTTGTCTTGGTGTAATGCTTTCTGAAGTCGACACTGAAAATCTTGATACAGCTTCTCGCCCCCATCAGGTACGCGATAAATAAACATGGACAAGTCCATCAGGCATAGGGCTTTACCGTTCATTTGGAATCGTTCGGGGTGGGAACTACGGAGTTTGTACTGTTGCGACGCCCAGTGGATCCACCGAATGACGTCGGACGAACTCCAATCCCGTGGATCTACACAAAATTAGAAAAGTCAAAGCTTCAACTCACTCCCTTTGCTTCATTCACAGCCTTTTACGCCCCAAAGCATGCAAAGATGCTCCTGCGACAAGTCATCCTTTAACCAACCAAGGTCAAACATACTCTGGTAAACCTTAAACAAGGTAACACTGAAAACCCACCTTGCGGCACAATGTCTCTACCCACATCGTGTGCAGAAGTTGAATGCAGGGTAGGTGAGACCATGCCCGTTTCGTTGTTATTTCTCTCGTGTAGATAGGAAGCTGCCATTGGAAGAGTTGGTGGCGGTGCTGTTGCGTAGCCTTCGTGGTGACTCGACTGATGAACTAGTAAGCATAACCAGACAGTACTAATAAAATTACGACCTTGTCTAGTAACTCACTCGAAAATCACAGTCACTTAATGTCAAGCTTTTACCTTTTTCTTTTCTTTGGCGCGCGCTTCTCATAATACACCCGGGATCAAAGTACTTATAAACATCCGTATACCACAACAGCAATAACAACAACAACAACAACAACAACAACAACAACAAGAACAACAGCAATCTATCAAGCCCTTAAAGAATAGAATCTACTAATAAAGAATTAAGAACTCCGAATTTAGAAAACATCTTTTTAAGAATTTAAAGCCCTAATGAAGTTCATGGCATGAAAAGATTCAAGTTTTTAAAAAAAGCTTGGCCTAGATTTGACACAGATATTTGCTAGCAACGAAACTGCAGTAAATCCGTACTCCTGAAAATCAACAATAAGGAGCATTATAAAGCTGTGATGACAAGTTAACGAGCCCTCCCACGCCATTTCAAGGCTTCTAAAAATTTTCCCTTTTTTTATCTTCTTCCGAACTCCGGGATAAGCCGGTACCGAACAGCTCTGAACACATCCCTGCTGACGCGACAACCCAAATCCTTAATCGGCTTTAAATTATATCAACATCATCCACTTATCCGCCAAAACGACGCTCGTTCTGGTCTGGTGGGCAATTCAGCTTAAAGTGCTGCAAAAAATAGAATAGTGCAACTCTTCCATTGACTTTCATACCCGTGACAGGGTGGCATCTAGCTCACGATAAGCTGCCACACTACTTCCTCGTTTTCGGACTAAACGTTCATAAGTTTTGAAGCAAAGCAGTTAAGAGAAATTTTAATCACTCAAGAATGAAGCTCCAAACGGTCGAGCAAGCGCACCCTAACATTTATCTATTCCTGTGCAGTTCATGCGCATCCTAATTTCCAGCGCATATTGTATATCCAACGGATGAAACATAGTTGGTATAAAACATAGTTGGTATCTCTCTACCCACATTTCCAGCCTGACAATAGGTTGACTATAGAGATGCTATCAGCAAAACCAGGCATGTAAACATACGCAAGTGACAGTGCGCAAAAGAGTAAACAAGCTTGAGAAAAACAGTCGCAACACATTTTAGTTTGCAGCAATATCATACGAAATTATAAAAAAAGACTCACAGTTGGTTACTTACAAGATGAATGGCTTGGCATATGCCCCGTAGAATGTGCAGGAGAGTACATGTGTTCTGGATGTTGCTGCCAAGCAACAGGTTGATGAGGATGGAATGGTCCTGCTACAGGAGGTGTCGGATGTTGGAACTGCGGCCCTCGGCTTGAGTAACTAGAAGATTTTTTTGGCAAACATTTTGAAGCAGGATGCACACTCTAACAATTAAAAACAACCGCAAGGATACGAGACAAGAGATCGCAAATATTTCTGGGCAATTAGTCGTTTCAACAAGCACTGCAAGGTTACTGATACAGCATAAACATTAGGTATAATTGCTAATGTCAAGATCGCATATTTGGCATTTGTCATATGTCCTTAATCCATTAGTCCTGCACTGTCCTGTATCTATCTCCTCAATGCAGCAACAGTGGTCTCCCAGCCCTCAACTGCAAGTCCAACTCGACTTCAACTTGAATAAACTCCTACCTCATTCGGTACTTGGGACTCGCAAAGGCAAACTACGTCACGATAATCCCTGTGCTTGCAGCAATCATGATCCAAAGGAAGGAATGATATGTTCGCCTTACGGGCACCAAATCTTTATTGCTCTTGTCAATTCGTCTGCTGTCTAAATTCATGGGATGTATTATCATTAGAAAGATTGAATTCATGGCTTAAAGAATGGCGTGCAACGCGCGCAATGCATCACCCAACGGCAGCCGGCAGTTTAAGTGGGCAAACGCTGTCTGCGACGCAGACAACCAAACGTCGCCGCTAACGGCAATTATATATGTGCTAACGTAATTACACCGCACATTCTCCCTGACGCTTTGAAGAGATTTAGGAAGACTGCTGAATAAGGGAACAAAAATTAAGTCTTGTGGCTTCCTCTGACTGTTACCTCATTATCGAGAGACCGGTGCTCTCCATAGTGCAGCTAGTTGCAGCTCTGAGAGCGATCAAATGAAGTTTCCTCCCCACCCCCTCACCCACGAAATAGTGCTAACGAAAACTGTGTGCATGTTTGCATGTATTTATGCATGTATTTATGTATGTATGTATGTATGTATGTATGTATGTATGTATGTATGTATGTATGTATGTATGTATGT
>QQSS02204414.1:0-10991 GCA_003687565.2 Craspedacusta sowerbii
TATATATATATATATATATATATATATATATATATATATATACATATATAATCAATTGTGTTGAAAGATAGAATTTTCCAAAATGCTGTTTAGATAGGAGAGGGTGAGAAACTCATCAACATTGTGCTTCTTAGTGGCGAAAGACTGCATGTCAGAGTTCATGTAAGTTTCATGCTCTGAGTGATTTGCATTAAAATCTTAAGATCTAACCTGCGATCTTACAATACTCTTGGTTGCAGATGGATGTTGGTAACTAAAAAAGCAGTTTAACACAATATATACTTGACGGAAAGACGAACTTTAGCAGAGTTCACTTACACAGCTAAGACTAGGATTTTAAGAAAATCATATGTAAACTTTCATTATCCTACTACTTTACAGCTAGCGTTAAAGCTAACAGCTGAATTCTGCGCGGTTTTCTGAGTTTTCTTGTACGTCTTGATACTCACTGGTAGTGGTGGTGGTGGTGGAGGGGGGGGGGGGGAGATGGATATTTGATTAATTATCAAGCTCTGTGTTGCTTGAGTCGGTGGAACCAAAGATGCCAGGCTTCAGTTTCTTTTGGAAAAGCGAATGTTCTGGGTCATGATGTTGACTAATGAGTGAAGGAAATTTTCTTTTTAATATTTCCTTTTTTTTTCTTCACTAGTCGCTTTCGGTCCATGTGGCTATCGGAAAGAAGTACAATGGGTTAATTTCATTTTAGACGAGCGGAACTCCGCTGTATTTGTGCCCAGCTCTACCCTCGTAGTCCTTTTTTGTTTTGATTCTCGCCATGCTGGAGTAAGCGACGAACCTTATAATTCAGATTTGCGACGTAACTCCTTCTTTTATCTCTTTCGACAGGCTAATGCAAGAGGACAGCATGTCTTTGACCAAATTGTTCGTCATATTTCGTTATCGGAGACTCATTACTTTGGACTGATGATTATTAAAGGTACCATCGTGAAAATAAATATTTACAATTCATGCATTAGTAGAAGTTAGTACGATTTGGCGAGTGGTATGGTGCTACTGGCAGGTTTTAATAAATTTTGTCGTTCTGGCTTGCATTTATTCAATTTGACAGCTGATGGTGTGAGCTTTTTACTGATTTATCATTCAGGGCACTCTTTGATTTGTTGCTTGCAATCAACGGTCTCAGTTAATTTTGTCTAAGATTAGTAAATAAGTAAATTTGGCCTTTGACTTCAAATTATAGATGGCGAACAGCAGTTTCTAAATTTGGATGACAAGCTTCAAAAACTTGCGAAATATGCTCCTCATCTTTGGAAGGATGATGTAAGTAGTGCTAGATTTTTGCGCGACTAATGTGGACAATTTCTTAGATATTGCGGGTGCTTTTATGACCTACTAATTTTATTGCGGGCTATGCGCAATTGTGGTGGATGAAATGCTGTGATACATTGTTGAGATCCTTTGCTTATTGCTAGATAGTAATGTTTATACTTCAATAACGGTTATTTTGGTGGCATATGTGGTCACTGGCACGGCTGAAATGGGTTTGCTGACATACCAAGCTACAAAATATTCTAAGAATTGGTCCCGAATGAATGAATACTTCGAGTAATTTGCGAATATTGCTCAAGTTTTTTTTGATTTTAGTAATGGTTGTGTTATGAGTGCATTCAAAGATATCTTAGATTGGGTAGCTTTTATGAGAGATATGGTTCGGTTGTCGCGTGCGTTTACTTTGCGTCTAGTTCACTAACCAATCCGTTATGAAAGGCATAAAAAGTGCTGTATTTTGTCGTTCGCCGTTATCCTTATCATCTTATTTGCTAACCTATTCTAATGCTATATTGCTATATAATCACACTTATTATTATTTTTTTTTTTTTTGCTGCCTTTGAAATGAAGTGCTACCGATATTTTCTGTTGGAATGGCATGCGGCAGCAGAACTTTTATTTAGAGCTCATGTAATTCTTCTCTGGTCTTCACAATCTTTCTTCGTGTCAAGTACTATGTTGAAAACATCTGCCTTTTACAGTAAGCCATTGTTTCTGGTTTCCTTATGTTGGCACTTGCCTGAAACATTGTCCTATGCTGAAAGGTTATGCTGCATCTATCTATTGAAGCAACCAATATGTCCCGCTTGTTGCACCCGTGTTTGTAGTCTTGCGGTTTTCGCGTTTTCTTCTGTATTCTTTAAGGTAAGCAGTATTAGAACTTGCCCTAAGTGATTCTTTTAAGATTATGGGCATGTATACGGTCGCATTATGATTTTGAAAATAGCAAGTGATAATCGTTGCCCTGATACAGGATGCATGCGAAAGAAAGATGAATGTATGTGTAATTGCCTTGCCTATGTGCCCTAAGCTGTGGACCTGCCTGTGCGGTATGCAGTGCTCTTGCCCCCACCCACTATGCATTTATGATTGATGTGTTGCAGGTTGTTTTATGATAGATGCTTTCGTTTTTGGTCGTGTCACTTTATTTCAGACGACTCTCGATGTGGTTATTAGAACAGGATTGCTTATTTTTCAGTGTTTGAATTTTTTGAATGTTATTTATGTTGTATTTTTGAATTGAATTTTTTTGTATTCTTAAGTTTTCAATATCATAAGTTAAGTTGTTTAGAAGGATCCTTGTGGGAAGGACTTTGATTGCAAAAGTCAGTGCATAAAACGTAACTTTGTTAACAGCAAACGTTTCGGCCGCTTCGTAAGCCATCACCAGTGCTGATTCTACATATCTAGAATAGAAGTACTAGTAATTAAGATGGGAAAAACGAGAACTCAATCGCGCAGTCATCACACCATCACAATCTAGACAAATACTTCAGCCTTCAACAAGTCTGACGGCGCGTTATGTGTTGGTCGCAGTTCTCAAATGAACAGCATTTGGTGAAGAAGACTGTCAACAAATCGTCCCATATCCACAACATAGCGACATGTTTGCTGTTAATAGAGTTTCGCTTTGTGCACTATCATGAGTTTAGTATGTTGGAAGTTTGCCAATGCTATTTGTGCTCAAGGAACCTGTCATGCTGATTTCTGTGATTAATGTTCTCTTTTCTGATCTTCCCTCTGCCTCTTGGAAGGCACCAGCAGACGCGTCACCAATACTACCTGCAGCTGAGGAAAGATGTCCTCGAGAACAGCATTCGCGTTCATGATGACACGTCCATGGTTCTGGCGTCATATGCGCTTCAAGCTGAGCTCGGAGATTTTGACAAAGCTTTACACGGCTCCGATTATTTCATTCCTCAGCACTACTTGCCTGCTAAGGTGTGATTGTGTTCGTGCTTTATAAGCACAGTGTGCCATATAAGTGCGGTTCGGAAACGTGGCTTGTAGTTGCATTTTTTGTTCCTCTATCGAAGCGTCTTCCTTCAATCTTAATCTATCTTTGACGATGATTTATACCTATTGAATCTATTGATCTTCTTACTTTGTCGTTTTTCAGTTGGCTTCCTACGTAAGGTTTAGTGAAAGTTTACATAAAAGTTTTTTTTTTCTTGTTTGACTAGTTTTAATTTTTTTAATAATTGCAGTTAACCGCTTTTAGGGCATAGTTTTTTTCTGGCTGCATGAAGTAATGGTTCATGCGCTTTCTTTGTTAGAGTCGCCGAGGAATAATTCCATGAATAAAATCTTTTACCGCATGTCTTCTGAATTTTTATTCTGGAATTGGCCTTTATAGGAGCATATCAGCTGGTTTCTCTTACTGTTTATGGTATTTCAATGCCGGGGAAATATAGCTTTTTTGCTGTCAAATCCTTTTTAGTTATGTTCGCGAGTGTTGCTTTATACCTTTCAGACAATTGCAAAACTTACGATACCTTATATCAAGAGTGCTCTTCCTGCCATGCACCAATCGCATAGAGGACTCACTGAGGCTCAGGCAGAAATAGAGTTTTTGAAGGTTTGCGTGCGAGTTAAATCTTTAAGTACAAATCTCTGGTTATGTTTTTAAAGTTAAGAGTTGTTTGCAGTTGTATCCGATACGTATTTGAAGGTTTTTAGTTTCTACTTGATTGCTTGATATTTATCTCAGGAAGCACAAAAGTTGACTGAGTATGGCGTTATTTTTCACCGTGTATTCAAGGTAAGTTGTATATATAGTTTAAACTCCTTGTGGCTTTAATTTGGTATGTGGTGGGTATTAATTCATTTTCTTGGACAGAATTATCAGATCTTTTGTTGTTTTTGAGTCGCTTGGAACTAACTTTATTCTAAATTTTGGCTAACATTTGATCGATTTCGGTGAGCTAAGGATCGCGGACTTCCTTTGGATGTGAAAAAGTGTCATTGCAGGTGCATCGTGCAGAAATACTAGATTGTCTTTTTATTCAGATGTGACTCTGTTCTGCCCTACTTTAAAGTACGCCTTTGCTATGTCTTTGGCGTGCATTAATGTTGTGCTGTTTGCTGTTTTTTTTTATTGTGATGTTCTCCTTGTAGAAGGAGTACAATAAAAAAGTTCCCTACAGTCTTGGAATATGCGTGCGAGGATTGATCATTTATGAGGTACCTATAACATGCATTCTTTTTTTGTGCGTGCACTCTGTCGTCCTTCCTGCATCTCGTTTTGTCCTTCAGCCAGCCCGCTTCTTTGCTTAGGTTCGTGTGGGCCTTTCAGTTGTGCACATTTGCACACCACCGTGGGCCTTATAATAGTGCATGTGCGTGGATTCATTTTGATGCTTTTAGGCTTGCGTTGGGCACCGATCGCTTCATTCTTTGAAGTATACCTAGCTTACCTGTGAACTTACTGTGTATAGTTTTAAGAGCATGCATTACGATGTTTGTGCATAAAGCGTTTTTGCTAATAGGAAACTGGTCCAGTGCGAAATGTCGTATGCAAGCATCCCTGGCCGAAAATCAAGAAGATGTCGTTTAAGGTAACACGTTGTTTGATATTCAGTCTAATTGAGAGCGATTGAATCATTACTTTCGCCTGTCAATCTCTCTGCGCATTATATGACCATATCAAGTTTTTGTTATACTTGATTTTATAGCATCCTTTTTGGAAGTTTATCCTGTAGTTCAATTTTACATGTTCGCTCGTTTTTCGAATGTTTTGCTCATATGTAGAAGTATCGGGGCTGCTTTCTGACAATGCGGAGTTAGTCTCAGCCACGACTACGCCCACCCTTGTTTGTTATGATTAATTTGCGCTGTTGACAGTGTCGTCGTATGCTGTTTGCTAATCTACTTCTATGAAAGTTTATGATGAGCGAATTCTCTTTCTCAGAGGAGAAAGTTTATAATTGAAGCAGAAAATGCGAATCCGATGCAAGCGAGAATAACTCTTTACACAGCTAACTATAAAAGGTACGGTCTTGTTCATGCTTAGTCGAACCAGTTCCGACTTGATTGCTTATTGTTAGGAAGTAGACAAAGCAAGCTTACCTGGTTTTAGTATGTCATTAAAACTTTCACGCTAAGCATAAATTATAGCATAATCGCGGTGCATAAAATTTCTTGTTTAGATCGCGTTACTTATTGAAGATGAGCTCCGGTTTCTTTCACTTCCATATGATGATGTCAACTAAATTGGCTATGCTCCCAGAATTTTTGCCGCAAGGTTAGGAGCATTTTTTCATTACAGCAGAGATGTTGCATCTCTTGAAGTTAAAGCGTTTTCTTTGAGCAGCGATGATAAACAATATGAATTGTGTCTTGCATTCCCTCTGCCGGAAGAATTTATATGTTTATAGTGAATGATTAGATTTTTTATGAGCTCGTGATAGCGTTGTGAGTGGATCGTAATTCCTTAACTGTCCTAAAATTTCTTTGTTCATGATGAGTCAGTGCAGGCAGGTGGTATTGTTGCTGTAATGGCGTTTTGCTTTGATTCGCTGATTTCTATTTCTTTTGAGTTGAAAACTTCGCAGCTGCCTGTTAAGTCGCAGAAAAAGTAATTAATTTCCATTTAGCCTAGCTGCCTATGCGTAATTTGCATCGCTTATTACTATATTTTAGTCGCTTTTCTGTTGGGGCTTTTCCCACATATATATTTTCTGAAGAACTTTTCTATCAATCTTTGCACATCTCAACCCAACTTGTTCGTCTAGCCTTTATTGTGTGTACATGTAGAATAGAATCGCTGCGTAAATAGTCAAATAATGCTTTTAAGAAGATAATCTTTGCATATTAGAAGACGTGCCTCACCCCCAAGCTGCTGTAACTATTCCGTCTGTGCGCATCCAGCATGTTCCAAGTCAGGATTCCAATGGTGCCCCTGAGCAGTCATTACATACTGGAGCGCATGCTCAAAAGAGAGGAGCTGCTACGTCACAACGTGACCAACTGACTAAAGATGCTCCACCAAAGTCGAAACCAAGGCCGGAGGTTATACATCTGATACTTTGTGCCTGGTGTTTAGTTTCTTTACTTTGTCGGAGATGCCTTTGAAAGTAAGCTGCCTGTCTCCGTTCACACGGTAAAGTAAGGAACTGTGAGCTTGAATTATTTGGGCTGGAATGTGGAGCGAAGTATGGATTTTGTAATTATAGTTTGCAATTTGTTTATTTCAGATATTTGCGGAAATGTATTTCGCTTCGATATTTCGGAAGGAAATGTTTAATGTGAATTATTTGACATTGTTCGTGGAAAATAGCGGCTCTAATTTTTATTATGAAACATTTGTTCTTCCCTCGCAGGCAAAGAGCTACAATGTGGATCTGCAGAAAAAAGATGGAAGCTTTGGATTTACTATAGTGGTAAAGACTCTTAAATATTCGATTTTTTTAAAAATAGTAAATGAATAAAGGCTGGCTGTTTTAGAATTCATATCAACACACTGTAATAGGATTAACGGTAGGCCACAATTTTGCAATGCATGTATGTGTTTGTCTCTTCTTTCTCTATTTTTCTGCTCATGTCGTGGTCGTGAAAGCTTAATGTCGAATTCAAAACAATGCCTGTTACCTAATCCTTGCATGCTAATTTGCGTGCTATCGTGCATTAAATATCACATTTCCTTCGCTTGAATAGCAATCCTTCCTTTTGGAAATAGGGAGGTATTGAACTTGGTGGAATTTTTGTCAAAGATGTTACACCTGGAGGAGCGGCTTCTCAGGCTGGAAACATAAATGCCGGTAGGAAGTTGAGCTAAACCTTTTGGTTGTATACCTGTGCTCTCTAGGTACTGATCCTATCCTATCTTGCTTGTTTGAATGCCTCAGAAATGTGTGTTTAGAGTAGTATGATTTTACGATAATTTTTGCAGGCGATAGAATCGTCCAAGTGAACAAAACGAGGTTCGAAAATGTCACTCGAAGAGAGGTTGGTTGGCCGCTTGTCGTGATTCTTACTTCTTCAAGTTTATGATATTTCACGTCATTCGTTTACGAAAGCTTTCGTTGGCGGAAATGTGGGATGCTATGACTTCATGCAACCTACTGCGAGCCTAGCCTTAATAATATGCGTTTCACGATAAAGAAATGGTCCTGGGAACTTTAATGTGACTGATCTTACCTTTATTTTAGTATCATTTATTGTAGATGTTGCTATCTTTGGAATCCCGCAATAATGAAATTTAGAAATTTGAGTTTACGATGATCTGATGGAATACCATTCCGGCGTGTGTGAATATATTGCTTATCTGACAGGCTATAAACGCACTGCGTAATGCTCCTGAGCGTTCCAAGTTCATTATGGAGACGTTTGGACAAAACTTGGTGATTGAGGCAGATGCATCAATCATGAGCCCTCTGGCAGTATCTGCTCAATCATTGGCGATCAACCACCCGCAGATTCCTGTGGTTAGTACAGGGCGTGAATCGGTTAGTATCTGAATGGCCTTGCTCTTTCTGGCGTGTTTTTTGTTTTGATCGGCTTCTTCTCGTTGCTGCCACATCTTCTAGTTCTAGTCATGTGAATGTTGCGTGTAGATTTATTAAGACGGTAATGATTATATCAAGTAATTCTGTAATATTTTAAGTAAAGGTCTCCCTTGGCTATAAGGCTATTTTCACGGATTATTTAAAAATGACGGGATGTACGTTTTCATTACATGATTACGCTATGTAATTGTTCATCTTTTTTTCTTGTCTCGTGAGTAAAGGAGTTTATTCGAGTCGACCTGCAGAAACGAGATGGTAGCTTTGGAATAGGATTCACGGTAGGTTCTTCTCCTATTTTGCGTTTAGGCTCTATTCGTGTTTGTATTAATGAAATTTCGGGATGCCTCTGCTTGTCCTAGATCGAACTAAAGACTGCCCCTAGAAGTTATATGGTAATGATATAAGGAGCTCATAGGACATTTCTAATTGACCCGCTTGCATATTTTTATGTTAGTAATGCTTTGGTCGAGGTCAGACTTGATTATCGTCTTTGATCTCTGTCCAACCTAGCACATGATTCAATGTGCCCTATGAAATCCAATCCAATTTAGTATAGCTCCAATATTATTTATATGTCCACGTCTGATACCGTGTTGCCTATTCCTACGTCGCTCTCGTGGTATTTCAGAAAAGATAATGTACAAAGAAAATCCCTGTTGCTCCGTAAGCATGAATTGTACTGTGTAATCTGTATAAGAGCCTGTGCTAAGCTTATGTGCATTGAACTTTGCGTAAGCTCCCTTAGGAAGCCTTTTTCTCTTACACTCTGTCAGTTACGGAGGGATTTTAGGTAATTTTTGTAAGTATCACATTATAATAAAGGCAATATAAGTATCGCGTTTTCTGTGTTTTTGCGTTTTTGGTTTGTTTGTTTACTAAAGCGATTTCAGCACTTTGATATGGAAGTGCTTGTAGACATGATATGAAGTTCTTATAGAGATGAAGTGCCATGCTGCTCTACGTTCCAGGGTGGGCCTGAGCTCGGTGGTGTTTACATCAAATCAGTATTACCAGGCGGAGCAGCTGAGGCAGATGGCCGGATTGCAATCGGTATAATCTGCTTGAACGGATAACTTAACTTCGTTTAGCTTACAAATAAAATCTCGAAGAATATATCGCACTGCATCAGTGCTGGCAGGGTAGTTCTGCGAGCTTAGTCGATCTTCGCATAAAAATGACTTAGACCACTTTTTAGATGGTGATTATTTGGGTGGATGGATGATTATGTGGGTGGTTGGAAAGAGCATTCCTGCCTTCCGGCAAGTGTTATACCTTAGTTGCTTGGTCAGTCAAAACAACGCGGTAACACCCCGTTTTTCATGCGTAAATTAATGACCCCACGCTTCATCCAAATGTAGATGATGTCTCGGGAGTTTTATCGCTTTCTCTGCCATTTGCTGCGTTTTACTCTGGACGTCTTAAATATGCTGATTTATGGAATTATGACGGATCAGATAGAGTGTGTAAACCCGTGGGGCATGGGGTTCGGCACTGTTTTTCAGCTCCTTTGTCTAAGATCTCCTCGTTTATTGAGCTTTCGCGATTCGGTTTAGGTGATCGAGTCATTGAAGTTGATGGGATCAATGTTGAAGGGTTTAGCCGCAGAAAGGTCAGAGAATATGTTGTTGTAATCGTAATCGTATGGCACATCATTCAAGTGTCGTCGATGAGACTAGATTTTTAAGCCTACGAATCAGTGTTTTGAATCAGAATTTACGAGTAATGCCTGATACTCTCTTCTAATATGTCAGATTTTGTTTGGTGAGCGTCACGTTATGTATTTGTTTGTATATTTTAAACTAATTTTGTGTAACTCGGATGTTGTTGTTGTTGTTGCTGTTGGCCCAGATTCAAGATCTTATGAAGAACGCGCAAGGCTCAGCTGTGTTTGTTATTGAGCGGTTGAAGCAGATTCCAGCAACTGGAGGACTAATCACTGTGAATCCTGAGAGTGTTCTAAAATCAAACCAGGTTTGTTTTTATCATAATTTCTTCTCAAGTTTGTTTTCTTATCGTGCTTTCTCGTGCTCCGCCCTGCCTCAATTCGCGTGCTCAAATCTTTGCAGCAGCTGCCACAACTTCGGGCCTAGGAGAATTATCGATCGCGACGGTAACGCCCCCTTCCACAGGGAGCTCAACCGTCAGCGAGGCAGCAGTCTCAGAAGATGTCGTACTACAAAGGCATTACGTAACTCAAAAACAAAGAAGTCCGCATACATTTTTCAGCTTGTCAATGACAGATACAATGGGTTAGCTAGCATAGGTTCGGCTCGCTAGATCACTATTTGAAAGCCAGCAGAAAGAATCCTCGAATACGATTTGCACACGTCAATGAGTTCCCGAACGGCTCCATAGTGTAGACTTCTGAGTGGCACCAGCCTGCAGATGATTGTTGCGACAATGTCGAAAGGAAATGCTCCTGAACCAGGATCTAAAAGCAGCCAGGTAACTGCACCAAATCCTTGTTTCGCCTACTGGCTCCGCTACCTTAGGTAGCAGATCGTCGATCGAGAAAGGAGCTTGAATCGTTCTTCCTCTCTTTCCTCAAAACAAGTCCACGTACAGCTTGCCGAATCCAGGATCAACTTCTTGGCGAGCGCCAGTCGAAACAACCAGACTATAAAACGTTCCATTCCACCACAGCCTAGTTTCTTGCGTCACCTGTCGCGCATAGCATTGACTTCACATGGCTGCCGGATAGAGCTCCGACAGTGCCTCGCCGCTGCCCGTCTTTGGACCCCCCCCCCCCCAACGTCCACCAGCAATTCTGAGCTGAGATTGTACGGCTGAGAGTACTGTGAGGTCTATTTATTTAGGCACAGGAAGTCTTGCAGTGAAGAGATTGAGGGATACCTTAGCGGCCGCTGTATCAGAAACAGATTCTCCTTTGCGAGTTTGCTAGCCATGGTAGCCGATAAATATTTATATGAAGAAGCAAAGTAGTTTAGCCAGCCTGTTAAAGACCTAGCGTGTGTGCTTGTGTTTCTTGAGTTGGTCTTTGCACCAAAGAGTAGATTTGAGGTGGGTTGCTAGCTCTGCACCCCGACTTCTAACAAATAAGACTTTTGCCCATACTTCGGTATGACATAAATTAGTCAGCGAATGATGCACTTGTTGGGAGTAGATTTGAGGTGGGTTGCTAGCTCTGCACCCCGACTTCTAACAAATAAGACTTTTGCCCATACTTCGGTATGA
>QQSS02204425.1:0-11880 GCA_003687565.2 Craspedacusta sowerbii
TATATATATACATATATATATATACAATTATTATTATTATTGTTATTATTATTATTATTATTATTATATAATTATTATATATAATTTTATATATATATATATATATGCGTGTGTTTATGTATGCATATACGGGTGATTGGAAAGGTTGTTTATTCGAGTTATGAGCGAGACGAATTCGAGGCGATTTGTAAATAGATCTTTGGAAACTGTCTCTGCGCTCTTGCAAGCCTTACCAAGTCACCGTGCCTCCAAAGATCTCAGGTATCAACAAACGTTGTATGTCAGTCAGTAGATACTTTAAAAGCATCCAGGCTGTGTCTGTATGAATTCGGGTCGACCGACCCGTAAGATAGGACACGTGTGGACCTGTACTCTTGTTGCTCTGGGACACGGTCTCTTCATAACTGAATTCCTTAAAAAATTGAAATGTAAAAAAAAAAAAAGGAGAACTGGTGAGCAGAGTCCTTGGTCCAAATTGTTTTCCATCGAAAACGTTCCAGACAAATGCTTAGTATAGTAGAAGGCGAGGCAGACTAAAACATACCTACACACATACACACGCATGCACACAGACACTCACTAACACTAACATGTGCACATTGAAATTAGATTCACAATCGTCTGAACTCTCTCCCAGAACAACAATAAAAGTACGCGATGCCTTCGGGATTAACTATTCAATATCCATGATTCTATTCTCTCTGCAAAGAGCAAGAATCTGTTGATGCAGCATTTCCACGATTAAACATACCTTACGTTGTGAATCTTAGAGTAAACAAGCAAGTGCTAAATTGCAATCGTTTTTTATGCAAGTGATAAACAAGCGACCTCATGACCAGGACTGATTTGTCGAGCACACCGTCTCATCGTTTACTCGTAAGCATCGCACAATATAGATAGTAGGACTAGGAACAGAATTTTTTGTCAGCTGTTGTTGTTTTTCAGCTGTCAACGATAAAATGTTATGGGACCGGATTGTCATTTGGATCATTCTATTAGGTCGTTCGAGCAATGATTAATCGGGTGTTTGACATGTTCGCGACGGAAGTTTGCTTTGGGTCGTTCTTCCTCAATTACGCGCTCCCAAAATGTCAGCGATTCAGACTTGCCATCATGTTTGACCATTCTACCTTGCTCAAGACCTTATTTCCACTTTTCTTAGTCCAATATCCGCTTCTTTGAACTACATCTTGAGAATTTCAATCCTCGCGCATCCATGACTTTCCATTTATCTAATCCACTGTTCACCGTTTCAAGTAAAGATCGTTTTCTTAAGTTGGCTGATTCGATTCGATGCAATGGTTTCTCAATAGTAAGATTATCTATGGGAGCATTAAACTTGGTAAACACAAGCATTTTTGCACTTCTGCATATTTCGTTTGTTCTTAGTAGTAAGAAGCTCATACATGGTAGCATGTTACTTGATAAACCTCAAGATCAAACTTTCGAAAATCTTTCGCAATTTTCTAGAAGTGCTTAGAGCCAACAGAACAACTGCTGCTTGGGCTAGTCTTTATGCTTTGGTGATTGCGTTTCGAAGAACGGCTGTTCGGATAAGTTCTTTCTTTTTTTGGTGATTGTGGTTCAAGCATCTGGTGTTTGGACGAGCTCTTTAATTTTTAGTGGTGTTTGTTTTGGTCTCCTGTTGGCGTACAACTTGTTTTCAAGTGTGGCTTAGATCTAGCAATGCTTTGTGACGAGAAAGCATCATTCCTGTCTCGTCTACGTTTTTATTTTGTGATAATAATGTAAATAGCATATTCTATCATGAGCAAATCAAACATTTCCTTTATCTGCAAGTTCTTTGCACAGAAGTTCCTTTGCAAGTTCAAGCTTCGAAGAATGTTCATCAGGATCTTAAATTTTTAGCAAAATATTTTACGAACGAATTTCGTCCAAGTATTTGAAAAAAACGAGCTCTTTGAATCAGTCTTTTGCAGAATGCTACAAGGAGCACGTTCTTTTTTTCGTTGTTTTTCGTTGCCGTGTCCTTCCATAATCTGCTAGCAAGGCGAACTAAATAAATTCGTTACATGACATTTATCACGTAATTGAATAAATTAAATTGAAGTAAATATTTCGGAAGGTTCTCGGCAATGCACTGTTTGTAAGCTACAGTCAAAGATGACTAATTTTGCGTTAGAATTGAGTTCGCAAAGTACTTCCATGCAAGACTTAAAATCTTGCCTTTCTCGGGCTGCTCCTCACTAGGGGAACTATACCTTTCGTTTCAGTAGCAGTCAATTATCATTTTTAACTTGAAATTAGAATTGAAAGTATCTAACCTGGTTTCGAAGTGTCGTCAAGATACGGTTAGCAATCGGCTGTTCAACAAGTGGGGGGTAGGAATTGCAACTTCTCCGTGATCGAAACGGACCTACCATAGGTCATCGGTCCAGCCATCCAAAGACGAAGATTATACAGCAAACACCAGCCCAGAAGGAAGGGTACAGTCGCTCATATAAGGAGACGAAAGCCTGGTTATTGATTAGCCCTGAAGCCGTAGAGGATACCTCCATCTTCAGCAAATGCAGTCATGCTATTTTTGCTTAGAATTGCTTACTATTCATATAGCAGACGTTGTTGTTTGAGGGTTTGCTCATGAAATCTGATAAGATTAGGAGCCAGATTCAGGAAATATTTCTTGCGGCGGGGTCATGGACTCCACGACTCAATTTAGCTGACTTTCAATCATCCAAACTTTCTGCCATTGGGCAAATACACTTTCTTTTGCCCAGCGGCGGGCATAGGCAATCAGCGGAATATGCTTATTTACCCTCACCAGCATTATTTGCTCTCAATATTGGCAGTCCTAATATTGAGATTAAGTGTGATGTCACAATTCTTTATAAAATGCTGGTCTGCCTCTTGATGTGTTGAAGAGATCTAGTCGCAGACGGGGGTCCGGTCTATTTACTGATATTTTCGCAGATCTTTCAACAAAAATGAGACAGATTGTACTTCACGACAATACAAACTTCTGCTTCGAAAGTTTAGATACCACACCGTTTAGGCAACTATCGATTTTAGCAGCCTGAAAAAAATCCACTTCCACGAGTGCTAGATTGCTAGATTCTCCTTCGGAAAGGTATGCGGTTTCTGCATGATATCGGGAGCGCGCTCCTTATAAGAAAGTCTCTTTTCATTGTCATTTGTTGAGTCTGACACCGCCATTGAATTCATGCTTACGAGAAAGATATATATATATATATATATATATATATATATATATATATATATATATATGTTAAATATATAATATATGTATTTGCAAGTATTGCTGACGCAAACTCAGTATCACTCGCCTTGGTCTGAGGCTACATGAGACGTTGTCGTTGTTGATTTTCGTTGTTATTGTTCTTGTTATTGCTGTTTGATATGCGAAGTCGTTTCGTTCCTCGACATGCACAATCTTCGCTCTCTAACTCCAGGAGTCAATCAATAAAATTTAAGAGCCACATTAGAAAAATGGGATGCGAATGCAGCTTGGGAAGCTTGTGTGCAAAGCATAAAAGATCGGATCACATGAATCAGTTGATAACAATCTCATTTTGATTACCATCGAAATAAAATTATGGCCAGCCTAGTCTCATGATGTATACTTGCACCCGCAAGAAAGCAGCTGACAAAATATTCCAGGGGGTCAGGGAAAGTAAGATTTCTTCCTTTCGAAACAGTTGCAACTCCTAGGGTTGACAGTTCTTTGCCAAGCGGTGAATATAACTTGATGACTTTTGCTGTACTCACTGTAAGGAATGATGCTAATGGCACATTTTTCCTATAATTCTGAATGAAGGTTCTTAAAATGAGAACATTAACGATTAAGAAGACTTGTTTAAGCTTTCTAGAAGATTTGAATTTTCATAGTATTTTGTACTGTTGACAGCTTTGTCTTGGTTGAAAAAAAGTTTTAATTTCAATGCGAGCAAGGGCATCGCTGGTTTGGTGGATTTGGCTAAGAACCACGCAGACTTAAAAAAAAAATGCTCAATCTAGAAGAACTTTCATCGCTGAAGGAGGCAAGGACGAAACTTTTTACTCAAGACAAGATATCTTAATCATACCCTGACTCATACACTTGCACTAGGGTGTCACCTTGGGTGCACCTTGCATTCGGGTGTCAAAGAAACATGGCATGTTGATCGTTAATGGCGTTTAAGGGCTCGCCAACGAACATCCGCCTACATCTGGCCAGCAAACGCATGATACAATTAGAAATCCCTTCGATGGGCATAACGCGCCCTTGAAGCTAGATGCTCATTGAAACTGATGGCTAGCATCAATAAAAATATAACAACAACATCTGGCTAGTTTCGCCACAGAAACGGAGACAGAGGAAAACAAGAGAAGCTTTTTGTAAATAAGTACATACGCGTCAAGTGGTCCCTCGCGAACAAGGTTCGACAACTGTCAAATCACACAACTTGCTCACTGTCTGGTCGAATTCGATCCATGCCATAGCTAAGTGATTCCTAGAGACTATTGACATCTTGGCATTGGGTCTAGCATCACAACGTTGAAATGGTAATCTGCAATTTTCCTGCAAGTCATCATGATACTGCTTCGTGCTCAGGAAAACGTGGATCTGCCACACTATCCATTCACATCTATATATGTTAGGGCATTCAATAGTGAGGCTAATAATTATTGTATTAAAGTAAGTAAAAAAAAACAACTTGGTTTTATCAAAGGTACACATTACCTCTCGCCTTCAAACATTTCTTGGTCTTGAGCTTCGAAACCCCGTGTTTTCCTATTCTGTTTGCAATCAAACTACGGAATCGAAATTGCGCCACAGATAACCGTGAACAAGTTTCGGGCAAGACAGCTGCGGTTCGGCTAGTCTGTACGACAACACTCTTAAGGAAGATGTTTCGTTCACGACAAAATTATTAGTGCTGGCCTCACACGCGCCAGAAGCCTATTGAATGGTCTGCAGACTCTCTTCCTTGACTTCCTATTTGGCGTGCGTCCAACTGTCGATGTCTCACGAGAAGGACTCTGTTTTGTACCATGACGGCAAAAACAATAGCAGCTAAAAGATCAGGAAACAAGCATCAAGATTTAATACATCCAAGTAGAACTTTAAAACATTCAGAAATAAAGCTATAAAATACACGTGCTACTTGCAAGAATGTGCTTTTCATCTTTAGTGAGTCTTCCCACCACGTGCAAAGTATCTACAAGTGGTCTACAAAACTGCGTACGCGAAATTTAAACTTTTAATTAAGTATATACCTGTTCAAGGCTTGCCGATTGAAGTTCAGTAGGTTTTAGACAATCCAAACGCCATGTCACTAAGACAAAGATACGTCATGGTTCGCTAAGAACTCTTAAAACCTTATACTTTGGCCTCTTTCCGGGGCACCTCTCATATGGATGTCTAGTCTTGGGCTTTGACAATAAAACAGCATTAAAAAGATTATATCGCATACAATAAAGAGCTTTGCATATGATTACCTTCTCGGGCTTTCATGACCCGACATCCAAACTTTTGGCGCAAACGCAAAAACTTAAAGTTGAAGACATAATCGAACTCCATTGAAGTCATTTCATGTAGGACCGGAAAAAAATGGAACCTTGTCATCTTCCCTTAAGTACCTTACGTCTATAAGAGAAGTCCCAAGAGCTACAAGAAATGGTGGCATATTAGCGATCCCTATTAGCGATCTTATATGCTTATCAAGTACGATTTGCATTTTCTCGTGCATTTTGGGAGAGATAAAATTGTTCTTGTTGTTGTTGTTGTTGTTGTTATCATTGTTGGTCAATATGAAGCAATAAAGTACTGCAAGTAGTGCCGTTTGGTACTGCATCCTGCTGACGCTAAGCTATAATTGTACGTTGATGATAGGGTTTAGAATTCTCAAAGCAGCAAGTCTCCCAGCAATGATCTCATAGCCTATCTTGCAGTGCGGATCTTAGGAATGCATAAAATGTCTGAAGTATTCGTGCATGCTCTGTTACAGCCTCTATTCGCAGGTTCTGTTCTCGTAGACAAGACGCATCCGAAACTTTCTGATCAGGTTACCGCGTCAATCTATTCGTGTTCTCATGGAAAACGCCTTAAGTAAGACAAGTGAGCAATAGCAGGACCTCCTAAAATAACGCTGTATAAGCTTAGGCCTACCGAATAGCTACCACTTACTCCTCAAACCGCGATTGGTTCAAATCTCAAGACATGCAGTGAATGTTAATATAGAGATCGCACGTTCGGCTACTGTAATCGACTAAACTAAAAAGAAGGTTGTTTTAGATGCTTGAGGATAGCTCGAGGTTATGGTTAGGGTTAGAGTTAGCTTAGGGTGAGGGTTAAGGTTTGGGTTACAGATAGACTCAGCAAAAAAAAAAGAAGTAAATAACACGCCAGCCAAATCTTATCTCTGTCAGGAAAAACTGCAGACCAGTCGCCAACTTGTAAGCCCAACCCTGGCGAGATTACATCATATCAGACCAATCACAAGGTAGCGCTTACTGAGGTGTAAGCGGTACATTTATACCCTCTAAGTATTTCATAGCTGCATGTGGGTCGTTTATGAATTCGCATAATATGAAAGTGTCTACAAGACTCTAAAGAAAAGAAGAGAAGAGATACGCCACAAACGTTTGAGAATGAAGAGTGGAAGGAGACGTAACTCACGTTATCAAAGAAGTTTTATGAATGAGCTTTTTTATGGCAACGCGGAAGGTTAAATATTCAAGCATCATTGACATGCTTTGGAGTTTACTTCTTTTGCTGATCAGGTCCAATGTTTGCAGCATCGAGGAATTCAAGAAATCGTCAACGCGTATATTAGAATGCCTGTTCGCGCTGCCCACAAACGATGTCTTGCAAATGATTAGTGTTTATGACTGGGCTGTTTCATTTTGCTGACACCCTAACGCGCGCACACGCACACACATACACACACAGACACACTCTCTCACACGCACAAACACAGGCGCACATGTTCTATTCTATTCCATTCTATTCTATTCTATTCTATTCGTGGTTAGATCAGTTCCAGAAAATAAGGGACAATTCATGCATATTGCGTGTAGTCTATGTAGTCCAGATGCAGATGAAACTATGGCATGGTTCTTCTAAAAGGCCACCTGCCTTTTCATGAAGCACCATATCGTTGCGCAAGCTTAACACTTTGCCTATCCAAATAACAGTGTGGTAAGCAAGAACGTAATAAAGCACATCCGTGATGACAACTAACAAAAACTAAGAAAATTCTTCCATGAATGCAAATTGTATAGGCTTATGATCATGCATATTTTAAAAATACCTTCCTGCTTCTTCGGTTGCCGGACATACCCGTTAAGGTGGATGGATGTACATCCGTTACCTTTATATCAGCTGCATCCGCTTCAGCGCCACTCGTGCTGTCTTATGCTGCTCCATGAAGAAGCCAAATGGCTTTCTCGGAGAACCATGCCTTCTCAACTATGATCTGGAATAATAGCAGCTTCGTTTTTGAGAACGTATCTTTCGTTAGAAATAGCTTTTGTTTGATTGTTTGATTGATTGTTATGGCGACTATATATGACTTGAAAATCAGGAACGTCATAGTGGATTAACTATAGTAAACCCTTACCGTAATGGAAGATGTGAATGGTAAGGGAAGCACGTTGCTTCCAGTAGGCTGAAGATACTGGCAGGGTATTCTCCCTTTGAAACGCAACAATAATTGATCAAAAAACTTCACCAGATCAAGGTGATGGCAGGAGATTGTAGAAGTTCATGCTTTATTTCTGGAGTAAAAATTTTAAAGGCCTTACTTGCCTAGCCTTGACCTGCGTACAATGGATACTATTCCATTACTACGGTGCTCTAGTTGATGTGCGAAAAACCCTTCTCCCAGTGGAGGCCTATTTTTTATAGCCTATTGTAGACAGACGAGTGTTGTGATTGTGGTTAATTTACGCAGACTTGTAGCAAAGACTGCTGGCAATATCTTATGTTGATGTTTCTACGCAAAAGTCAACTTTTGAAGTAAGTTAATCTCAAATAAAGTTAAGATTCTGCATTTTATGATCAGTGACTGAGTGGGCCCATATGTGGGCTATTGTGATAATTCGCAAAACTCCATTTTGTAGCTAATGGATGAATAGATGAAGAGAACATTTTATCTAGTATTGAATGATATTTTCGGTATTGTGCCATACGTAAGAATGTGTTGGTCACTGAAAGAGAGTATGGTAAAATTCACGAAAAGAAGCCCTCCAAGCTTACAGGTATGTAGCCCCTTTTGCCAACTTCAAAGGACATTATAACTAATCTGTCTTCTTACAAACCGACTGGCGATGGATATGAAATTTCAAAGTACGACTTAAACTATGCGCCTCCATCTTCAAAGATTCACAAAATGGATGTCTTAGCAAGTTTTGAACTCCTAAATCGCCATCTCACAGGGATCCTGATAGACAGTTCAAGGATTGGTGAAGTCTAAGCCCACCTTGCTCACCTCGCGAATAACTATGTAACATCGTATAGCTTGCGATATTACAAGACTTAAGAAGAACAAAAACGTCATCATCACTCGCCTTGACAGGGGACATGGTTTTGTCGTCCTCAATAAATCTAATTACAATCAAAAGATGAAGGAACTTCTCGAGGAGAGTTTAAAATGTAAGTGAATCTCTGAAGACCAGACACAAAAGTGAGAATAGGCACTGCCGCGCTATCTATGGACTCTTCAAAAATGAAAATTTAAATTTTACAGAAGATGAAGAGCAGAATCGTATTTATCCCCGTGGTTCACTTCCCACTCACTTGTATGGTTTGCCTAAAATTCAGAAGTCTTTCACTTCTATTCCTTCTTTCCGACCTATTATTTTCTCTTGCTCTGCTTTTAATTATCAGTTTGCTAAGTTAATCAAGCATCTGCAGGTGGCAAGTTCATATTTTTCCTTTTGATGTTTTCAACTAGTTTTAAAACGTACCTTTAATGGAGTCTAAAGATCTTGCAGAAATTACTATGTTAGATAACAGACCTAATTTTAATATTAGTAGAACCCAACTAAAAATGCTATTTTTATTTGCTACGTCTCAAAGTCATTTTCTGTATTACGGTTCCTTTAACGATCAAGTCGACGGGATGGCTATGGGTTTTCCTTTAGGTCCAGTTGTAGCTAATTTATTTACGTCATCATGAAAGGATCTGGCTAAACAGCTATCAGCTGTCGAAGCCAACCTTCACCGCAGAAATATGGGCGATATATTTGTCTCTTTAACTCTAGTGATGATGTGATGCCTTTCCTTACTTACCTAAACTCTTTACACCCAAATATTAAGTTTACCTTAGAGTATGAAAAGTAATTTCCCATTTTTAAACTTTCTTCTTGATCGTACTGCTGATAAAAGCTTTGTCACTTCTTCTCACTATTTTCCGCAAAAACACGTCTACAGGTCTGTTGTTGAAATTAAACAGCTTTTGTGCCTACTCTTACAAGATCGGATTAATTAAGACCCTAGTTGATCGTGTTTTCAAAATTGACGAGTCGTGGCGCGGATTTCGTACGGATATCGAAGGTTACTAATATTCTCATTAAGAATAATATTTCTGAATTTTAAGTAGATAAATCTTTATTCAGTTTAGTCAGAAGTCATATTTGCACACTAAACTGGATCCACAAGAATATCATCTTAAAGATAAAAATACGAGTCAAACACGCTTTTTCAAACTCCCATGCCTGGGTTATGTTTCCAAGTAACTTACCAAAAAGTTCGAGGCATAGTAAATCCTTGTTGTAAGATCACTCCCTTAAAACTCATATTGACTTCTGTTAATACTGGTTTTTACTTTGACACAAAAGATTGCTTGCCTAAGCGCTCTAGATCTGATGTTGTATATGAATTTTCTTGTGCAGGCTGTAATGCCTGTTATGTTGGTGAGACTTGAGCATGGAAGCATTTGCAGGATAGTGATTTCAAACTCGTGTGCTCCAAATCGTGCTTCCTTTTTTTATATCACGCGCCTACTGATTTCCAGAGAAAATTGAAACAGGCCATGTATGAAAATATTTCATGTATGAATATATGAATGTGGCCATGTATGAGTATATTATTCATTGGCTGGAGCCGTCATTAAACACTCTAGTTAACCACCTATTATCTCTCTCTATTTAGACTCTATCTTCCTACTTTCCTTTCTCTTTCCTCCCTTACTTATTCTCTTTCCTTCTCTCTTTTCACTATCTTTCTTCCTATTACTAAGCGTGATGTTGTGATGTTGCTAAGCACAATATTGGATTTGTCAATTATAAAGCGTTAATCGTTTTTTGTAAATTTTAATTTTCGATTTGGTGGGTCCAGCGCGCTCTTCCTAAACCTTCTGTATTGGAGCGATTGATATGTCTAAGCCTCCTGCTTATATATAGTTTGCTGTTGGTGGTAGTTGAAAATGGTTAGCGATTACCGCAACATGTCCTTAAAATTGAAACAACTTGTTTTTATTCTGAAAATTGTAGCAAGTTGTGTACGCCTTCGACCACTTGAGAAAATGATTCCGGCAACAAGGATAGCTATGGGAAACAGTCAGGAAAGAAGAAGATACTCATGGGGAGAAGAAACAGCCTAGAAATATGCGAGGCTTTGTCCTTGTCTAAATGCTTTTCTACTCGTGTTGAAAAGTGTCTGGAGGTTTCTCCAATATATTTAGTAATACAGCCGGTTCACCGGATCTAAAGCATTCAGGCAGGCGGTCCTTCTTACTAATGTAAGACGCAATGATAATAGAGGTAAAATTAATTATAATATTAACAGTCTTACAACGCATATTTACAATACGACTAGGGACAGATTAGAAAAGTTAAGTAGCTGTAAGAACACTCTTCTCATCTTGTCTTTTCTTCGTCATGCGGTACAAACGTCTTATGTAGGAAAGACTTGACACGTCTATTAATCAAGAATTCAGGGAACTGGTTGATGATTTGAGTATCAGTAACCTTATTAAAACCAGTGTGTCACCCTTGCCATGAGCTGCTAATTTTGTATATGCTGTCAGTACATGCTAGGCTGGTAAATGTATTTGTTAAGGTAAGGCTAGCCATATATTAACAGCTTTTTTGCCATACGTGGTATGGTTCCATAGTGTAGTGGTTATCACGTGCGCTTTACACGCGCAAGGTCCTGGGTTCGAGCCCCAGTGGAACCAGTATTTTTCTTTAACTGAAATTTTAATTCTTTTTTTGTCTGCTTAACGATTACTTGTGTTTTATGTATGCTGCGGAAAGTTTAGCTTAGATTCCTTCCTTTTCTTATTAAGGATATCTTTGATTTCAATGGTTGCTTCTGAGGGAGACAACGTTTACCTGTGACACTGTTAGACATCACAAGAATACAAGAATCAAAAAATCAAATAATTCTATTGTATGTTACCTATCTACGCTTATGCAGGTTCAAATGATGAATAAATTTGCGGTCAGACTCTAGTCCATTGAGACGAATCTCGTAGAGAGCAAACAGCGAGTGTTACTGGGCCTGCTAACCGAATTGAAACGAAGATCTTATTTTGCTCGTTAACAACTCTTGATATTCTTGGCATCAACAAAATACAGTTAGCATGCAAACGTTGGCGCACATCGCATCAGAAATCATGAAATCGAATTAACAGGGCTCCCAAAGATCCAATGCACCATAACTTATTGATTAGTATCCCCTCCTGCGTCTACGCACTAAAGGAAAACTTGTCTATGCATATGTATATGTATGTGTATATGTACATGTATAGGTTTAGGTACACGTATGGGTGTACATGTATGTGCATGGGTATGTATATGTATGTATATGTATGTATGGGTATGTGTATGTATGTATGTGTCTATCTATCTATCTATCTATCTATCTATCTATCTATCTATCTATCTATCTATCTATCTATCTATCTATCT
>QQSS02204436.1:0-11879 GCA_003687565.2 Craspedacusta sowerbii
TAATAGTCAAGCTCACTGCTCACATAACAGTCACACTAAAGAAGACGTTCATGCAACGTGGCAAACGCAGTTCACGCAACGGGAACTGGGCACCAGCGGAGTGTTGAGGCTGCCTCGATAGCCACGACATAGACTTAATGAAGCTACGTGACACAACATTAGAAATAGTAAGTCGCAATGCACAATATAAAATTCGATTTCTCATCGCTGGTTTCTTCCTGCGCCTCCGAAGGTCTTTAGAGATCGTTGAATATCTGACAAATTCTAGTTTACATACACGCACAAGAATACTCGAACTGTGAATATCTAAAGTACCATTCAAACAAAAAGGAGTGCCCCAAATACTTAATTGTGCAACTTTAATAACGGATAGCTGTAGGCTAGTAATGTACAAGTAATCGTGCGGCTATATCTAGAGCACACAAGCTTCCACAACAGCATTGTGCAACAGCATGACTGAGACAGTACGACCTCCGCTAAGTGCAGATAGTGCAACACCAAAATAGCGTTAGACGGAAGCGGTGTATCAGGCCAAACCTTAGAAAGCTACATACAGTCTGCGAAGAAGCGGAGCAAGCTCAATAGCGCCCCGTAACCATGGGGTAAGCATTAAACGCTCCCAGCAAACTCGACAGTATGGATGGATAGTTTTTTCTTTGGGGGGGGGGGTATAATAAAAGTCAGGTTTTGTGCAAAAAGGCATAGTTTGACACAATTTTATTTGGTGCTACAATAGCAACCATGGCCGTTCAAAAATTATCAGCCCTATCAAAGCTACATCACCAAGGCTAAACTTGTTCAATCTTGAAAAAAAAAATCACGAACAAATATTGTTATACTCAAACATGTATCAATTCTGACAAACATCATAAACAGCTCCAGAAGTTTAACAAACGGGGGTACGAAATAATAAACATCACTCTTCCTTATAACATGCACACCTCAAGACAGGATAACAACAACATGCACCACATAAAACCGAGCAATCAATCTTCTACAGAAATCTTCAAAGCAAATCTGCTGTTTTTTTTAAACAAATAAATATATGTTCCTAAATATCACCATTTGAGAAGAACATTTCATACACTGGCCACGAAATGCCATTTTGCCATCTTTCAATTTCCCTTGCTTCGGGCTGTTATACAACTAGTATCCCAGCTCTTTAAATCAAACATTTAAGCCCACATGAAGGTCAACAGGTCCATTCTTTAGCACAAGGTTTTGCTGGTAAATTCAGACAGTTGTATTTGTTATACTGCATGGTTACAATGCTCAGTTCCTTACCGTATTCAGTGTCGAAGGCCAGAGGTCAAGATTTTGTCCACTCAAACTACTGCATCTTGAATTGGCTAGAAACAACGCTGTCAATCGAAAACTCAGCAACAATGGCTCAAGGTGCGGGAATTCTCCTACTCTTCATTGTCAGAAGAACATGACCTTGCACATGCACTATTCGGCGCATCCCTTACAACTGGCATTCATCCTTATCTGAGAACTGAAGCTCTTCAACATCAGATTCCTCATCTGCTTACAAACATAGTGAATAACCGATTCTGCAGAATACCTTTTACATAGCTTTCGCCTGCTTTCGTCTGCTTGCAGTTTCCTTAAGCAAAGAATGTTTCCAGTCCGATGCTCGCAGGGTAAACCAAGTAATATAACACAATACCTTTAACTGAACGAAAGTGCGGTAACGTATATTCCTAATTAATACGCTGAGCAGAATAGAAAAGAAACCTAAAGCCTTGAAGTGAAAAATCCCGGAAGGAACATGGTTGGCATCAGGCTATGAATTTAAAAACAACATACACCTTATATTTTAAGAATCTAAAAATAAGAAAGGAGTTCAAAAATTCTATGCACTATCTTCGCAAAGAAAAACGAGATCAATCCAACCCATGCATGTATGGTACATGGGCAACACCAGCATACCTCACCGGCTTCGCGTCCCAATCGCCATGAACACCGTAGCAGTTGTATTCGGAATATGTCGGAATAAAATGGAATTGTCCGGGAGCCGCGAAATACCGCGGCGCGTTTTGCCGAGCGGAAGGTCGTGGCAGCCGTTGCTAGGCGACGCGGCTTAATTGAAAGCTCAATAATTGCAATCGTAATCGCGGCATCGGTTGCCTTTGCTGAGCCTGGCGTGGGAAGACTCAATGGGCTTCGTCGGTTACTATATAGAGCTGCTTTTGTCTAACCAACGAACGCGTTTGACAATGTTAAGCAATTGAACAGGGGCGTCAATTTTTGTTGGCGACACTGAGAACAGCAATGAACGGTACTACCATACTGCCTTAAGGTTGAACTGTATCATTATGAAACTGTTACCTATTTTATTTTCTTATATTGAGAAGGAATTTACGAACTTAGTGAATGTATGCTACGATAATTTGTGAAAGATAACGGCACCAGGCACAAAAAAAAAACAAAAAAAAAAAATGGAAAAAAAAAAGATGGATGTTCCAGGCATTATTTGGAGAAAAAAATATATATCATCATGAAACGTCAAAAAGCAGACATGACATGGCGAATTGCTTGCAGGTATTGACGATTACTGGAACTCCTCGTAACTTGATTTGGATCAATCAATCCATCAAAAAGTTAAAATAAATAAATGCATATGCTTCTCGACTTTTATCGTTAGCAGTGGCTCTTATAAGCCAAATTCGCTGAGACCATTTCTAGAAATGTTAATCGTTTGGAACTTCGTTTGAGTTACCTAGCATTTACATGCTCTGGTCGCATCTCTTCAATCGGGGTTTGTTTCCTGCATAAAAGTAGCAATGCTTGGCAACTCATAGGTCCCAAATAAACACCTCCCTTTTTATTCACGGAATTAAAATTCCCCAGCACTTTTTGTGACCCCGCCGGTGATAAATTTTATTGTTTATTTATTTTTATTTTTCAAGTAACTCTTTACCTCGCGAAACGTTCTTCGAAACTTTGAAAACTTCGAGAAGTAACAAGTTTTAAGCTTTCATGAAGTGTAAGGAAAGCAAAATGTCAAAGAATAGTTACATAAGTGAGAACATGAGCACGGAGGTAACAGTAAGCAGAGGCCAAAGCTTAAGATGCAATCGAAGGAACAGGCCGCTCCCAACCCCTCGTCAGCTTAACTAACTTTTCCAACCGCCAGAAGTTTAATGTCTCCATTAAGGAAAGTTAATGTCTGAACCTTAAGTTAAGTCCTTTCTGCGAACTGGCCCCAGATCTTTGCTCAGACGTCTTAAAGGAGTACTCTTTTCTTTTTGAATGCGTTCTTAGTAATCGCAATTCTGGTCTTGATCTCCTAACTACAACTACCGTTATATGGAATGCGTCAACCATAATCACGAAAGAGTTTCACTTTCTCTTCATCCAACGTTATGTTGATCACATAGCCTTCTTCTCGTTTGCTTCCATCTGAGCTTACTCTCATGGCTCAAGTGATCTTGACATTGATGGCAGAAGGGTGCGATGGAATACCGGTAGAGTTATTGAAGGCCTTGGGTGAACGGGGAAAGAAGAGTTTAATTGAATTATGCAAGAGAATCTATGAGACTGGAAAGCGGGCAGACGATTTCACAAAAGAGATAATAGTTTTCATCGAGAAGGAGGTGAACACTTCAGAATGTGCCTGCTGTAGAACAATTAGTCGGATCGTGCATCCATCAAAGAGAATGCCAAGGATTTTGGGCCGGAGGTTACAGAATTAAGCCGAAAACGTCATTGCGAAAACACAATTCGGATTTAAGAAAGGATTTGGGACGAGAGAAGCGATTGCCATGATGATGATACGTAGAATTGAGTGATAATTAGATAATTGAGTGATAGTTAGATAAGCGTAGAATTGAGTTTAATGAACAGCTGTGTCATTGCAGTGAACACTTAAAGAAAGATTTTGATCGAGTGAAGTAGCCAAAGCTATTTGAAAATTTTAAAAAGATCGGAGTAGATTGGAGAGACATAAGACTCGTCACGAATTTATAAATGCGGCAAACAGCTGTTTTCACAACAGGAGTCTCTGAACCTCAACACATAGGACAATGTTTAGGACAAGGATGCTTACTATCCATAATTTTATTCCCGATTCACGCAGAAATGATGATGGTTGAGGCAAAGAATAATGTGGAAAACGGTGCTAGAGTAGGAAGAGGGCCGCCCAAAGATGTTAAGTTTGCTGATGATCAGGGAATGGTGGCCTGACCGGAGGGTGGAGTACAAAAAAATAATGAACGCGTTGCAGAAGACCGGAAAAGAATATGACATGAAGATCTAGCAGTCTGACTAGAACATCTATATGATAGTATAGTATATATAGAAGACTTTCTTTCTCGCAAATGTCATCTCAGCTTCTAGTATTTCCTTAATCAGCTGGAAGTCCTTACGTTCTTTTATCACTGTGTTACTCTTGCAGTGCAGAGGTATGCCACCGTGGGTGCGTTTGTCACTGGAGGGGGCGTCAACTCTTAACTGTTCGGGGGCAAAACCATGGAAAGCAAGTCAGTCAGACGTTACAGAGCTTGTTATATAAGTATTAACATAATCCAAACACGTCATACTGGAGCGATGAGTCTAGACTCCATCAGGGGACTTTTAGCCCTCCCCTTAATAGTAGGCGGTCGATATTCCAAACGGAAAAGCTCATACTACTTCTACTAGGACTTTGCAGGCCAGCATTAACTTCAATATCACCTGATTTGATTAAAAGCATTAGTCTAACAAGTACTAGGGCTAGTAGTACTGCACAGGAAAGAATTAAGCTTTGTCAAACTCTGATGTCGTAAGAACTCCTTCTTGCACGCCAGCATCAATGGCTAATGGGCATCCAGAAAGCAGTACTTTCCTTTTCAGATAGTTGTAAAACGGATCGGATCGGGCGCGCTAATATGTAAATGGTCCGTGGGCAGGCCACAATGCAGGACAAAAACAGTGGAACACTTAATTTCCATAATATTTAAGAAAACAAGAATAACTAGGTGAACCAGGTATAGCCAGACAGGGAGACGACCTTAGAGAAGGTTTACGTAATGTGGAACAGCAGTTACAGGCTCACACGATGCGTAATGGTTAACGGTTAAGACCGCATGAAGAAGTACAATGAAATTCTACACTTAAAGTTGTGCTTCATATTGTGATATGGCAATCTCTAATTATGACCAATGAATATGCAAGGTTTTTCCATAAAAAAAGCAAAGCCCCCTCAACCCTCTTCTGGACTTACTACATAGAAACATGATTGCTACTGATTTAATGCAAGCATTACTCCTTTCAGAAAGATTGGTAGATGGTTTTAGCTTTAATTACATCATGCTAGAGTAAATCTGCATGAAATTTATGTTCAGAGATTTTTAGATACCAAAAGATGGTATCCCTTATAACAGTACTTATACTATAAATACCAGATTGTACAAAGGATGACTGCGCGTTTTCTTTCCCTTGTGAGATGTTGTTAGTCTTTCTAAATCTCTATAAATTTTACGATTAATAGAGATAAAAAAGGCTTCCTTCGTAGGCATCATTATTGAAATACTTAACTCGCAGACTCAGCAAACTAGTTTGCTTCGCCACTATTTTGATCTCACATCGGCGGATTTATCAACTTACAGCACATGATTCGATAGCCTAAATTCCTGTACTCAAGTAGGTAACCTCCTCAGCATCCTGCAACAATGCCAGCTGACAAAGTCGGACGGCGAGCTCGAAGTCCTCCATCAAGTCAAACGCGCTGCAGTTGTATGATTGAACAACATGTCGATGACAGCATTCGCGAAATGAATCGCTAGCGTGCCTTATGTTATTGTCTGGGCGATATCTAATTTTAATTAACTAGAAGTATGTGAGGAGCGTAGGTACCTTGTTTTTTTGTTTATTGTCTCTGAAAATTTTAAATTAAGGAGTGGTATGAGACTGGAGCGCCCGTACCGTGTCTTATGTATTTGTCAGGGTGATAGCTAATGTTTACTTCGCCAGTGGCATCAGAGGTTTTCTGTACCGTGCATCGGCGTAATATATTTATATTTTTTGAGGGGGAGGGAAAGGTGGTGTAAGATGTGAGACAGTGAACTTTGAAACGGTAGCAAGAATTAACAGATTATAGTGTTTGCAATTGTATGAGTAAATATCGATTTGTAATCATGAGGAGGAACGTGTTGGGGAAATTTGACTTGGTCTTGCTTTTCAAACTTGCAATAACAAAACATTTTTCTGATTCACTTGAAGCATCGTTTTTACTTTGTAAGGTAAGTTTAGAAATGTAGTGTGACAAATAATTGGCTAATATGTAAAAAAATCCTGGAAATACACAACCAATCACGAGAACTCCAACTGAAACCGTGCTGCTAGGATACAGAATAGCGTTAAACGGCTACGGCGTAAACTTTACTTCGTTATCGTAACCACTGATCTCTAATTATGTCGTTATTATAGATCAGTGTACGCAACCCAGCGCGTTTGATCACACGCTTTTCCTTGCGATGACGGTTAGATCTAGGCTGAATAATGAGATGAGACGATAGAAGGCTACTTAATAAAGGAAATCCTCGACCACTCCCTTTTTTTCCTTATTTTGGCGTCAACCTCAAACGTGGATGAAGACGGACGCACATAAATGAATATAAACAATACGCATTGTCATTGATTAAGCAAGTATTAATCAAACACCACTACAAGACTAACGAATAAAACTTCGTTGCTAAAGAAACTGCTCATCCGAAGGTCTTGCGAAGAATGTCATCTTGCATCAAGTCATCTGTCTCTGCAGATTGTTATGGACAACTAAAACCTGCAAGAAGTAGGCAAAACAATAAATCAGAATTAAAAATAGAAGAACGATTTTAGTGTACAGAACCGAATTATTGCAAAGGTCTACGTACATCCGCCAGAGGAACCACATAGATGCAGGGGGATATAATACATTAGGGTGTAAAAACTTTTCTCTTAAAGCCATTTCCTCTGCCAAGAATGGATTGAAAGTTACTAAAACGTTGATAATCCCGTTAAAATAATGAAAAATTGCACTGTATTATATAACAATACATAATAAAATAATAATAATAATAATTATTAACTAAAACATAATATAATATAAATAAAATTATTAATATAATATATATATAAATATATATATATATATATATATATATATATATATATATATATATATATTAATAAATATAATAAATGTATAATATAACATATCATACATATATATGTATAATATAATATATATAACAAATATAAATAATAGATATAATATAAATCAAATAAATAATAAGAAAATAATAAAATAAGTTTGGCAACCTTGAATACTGGTACGTCTGCTGTTATTCTTGGTAATAGCCTGGTTGTGGCCAGAGGCACATAACATCAAGTCTCTTGCAAGATCGGAAGCAAGTGCCCAGCTGCCATGTTAATGTGGATTTCCACAGCAGGCTTTCTTAAATAAGTTATGCAGATTTTTAATCCCTATGTTACGGCGATGGACCAATTGTTTACTAGGCAAGACAGAAGCTTATAAGTACTTAAGAACACAGCGCAAGATTTGCACAAGACTCTACAACCTGACTCTCAAACGACAATCCTGTTAGTGTTGCTGCCTGGATAGACGAAATAAAGGTCGGGCCACGTAAAACTTGTACTGAATACATTGTTCACCAAGTTGGGTGTTCCAAGGCATCACCTCCGCTGTAGTTGGCATGCAGCTAGAGCTTGTAGAAGGAAAGCAGAGAAAATAGATGACAGTTTTAAAAAAAGCATCTGAACATAAAACAGACTGATTGCTAATAGAGATTGATACTGTTCCTGCATATGAGGCCAACGTTCAAGAATTTATTATTGCTGCTGAGCACAACTGCATTTCCTGACTATTTTCAACGAGAATATGCAGGACGAACAAATCTTTTGGCATTTTGGGATTGTAACACCCTTAAAGTTCATCACAGCATGCACTTGGAATCACGAATCACATGGAAGTTGTAATCATGCTCTTCTGCGACTCATAAAAGCAAAGATAATGTTGATTTTGTCTTCGGACTATTTTTAGGATAGGGTATAGTAAATTATCATTTTAGACTTCTATCAGACATGGGGATTGAGTCTCCAAGGTAGCATTAATTCGGCCCAAAACTGTTTTCATTGCTGTGCTAGACTTCTGACTAGACTAAAAGTCTAGAATGTAATAAATTTATTTGGAACTGCGAAGTTATTTCGGTTTACTTCATTAGATATCTCAGTCTCATAGTAAGGCCCGTCTTTGAAGAAAGATGACATGTGTTTGGATTAACCTTTGTAAGATGGACTTGGTCTACCCTCGCTGGTTTCCTTGGTTGCCGTAACCTCATCAAATACAAGCAGATTGTAAATGACGCAAATGAATGTTCTTTTCAGCTTTATTTTCATGTGACCTCTTTCTGAATATGATTATTGCTTATTGAAATGTAACTGTTTTAGGATTTCTTTCGTAAAGGAAAATTGCATTCGACCGCATATTCATTTTGCTTCCTCTGCATTCAAGGCTGCGGAAACATCGTTGCTTACTATTGTATGTTAAGACTTTTGAGTCTATAATAAATTGTAGGCTAATGCTATGTAAGACTTCGGTTAGAGGGAGGGATAGGGAGATTAATTTAAAGAGCAAAGCATTCATTCCAAGCATTTTTGGGATTCGCATGGTCTTTAATATTGTTTGTCAGTTTAAAGCACCAAGTAGAGCCTGAATTGGCCTGAATAAAGTATAGTGCGTGTTTTTTAGGAAGGCTTCGACAATGTGTATATAAGCGAGATTTAATTAATTAAGTAAAGTGAGAACTTCACCGAAGAGCCTGAAGCATTGCGAGTGTAAGCGAGCAAAGTGGCAATTTAACTTTTTTCAGTGCTCTGTTATTTTGAGCGTTTTATTGGCTAATGCGCATATTCTAAGTCTGCCTATTCTAAGTCTCTGATTCGTACATGTTATCCGAAAGTACACACGCTATCTTGATGTTTATTTCCTTGATGTCACTTTTGTATTTATAGTTTTACGGTGTTGTTAAAGTGAACAATTTTCGGTGGATAAAAGCAGGGAGGCTTTATCAACGCAGCAATAAGTCACGCCCGTGAAAACCCTTTTTACATTCGGACCCCAAAAGTACCGGTGGTGTTTTCCAATATCTTGCAACAATTCTCTCGCCGGCACCCCACCACTCAGCCGCCCAGTTGTGTTTCAGTGCGCAAATTTAACTTGAATTGCATTGATCGTATACCTTATTGTGTGATACTAACTACTGAAACTTCTAAAGATTCTTCCTCGACAGCCAGGACCCTGAAAGCCAAGGCGCAGAGATTGTTAGTGACATGGTTAGATGGGGGCTCCAAGATGGACTTCAGTGATTCTACTTCATAGGGCGAGCCGGCACTGAGGAAACTATTCATTAAGTTTAACACGGCAATCCCTTCCAGCGCAGCAGAGGAAAGATTATTTTCTACTGGAAAGGAGATCCTAAGGGCCAGAAGATGTCAGCTATCGGATTCTACATTTGAAACCCTTATGTTTCTGAAGGGCAACCTGCACCTTCTGGAGCAGGCCCCCGTGACTCGAACTAGATTTAAACATTTTGAATATTTTCGAAATAAAGATCTAATGCTACTAATCCGTTGTTTCTCTTCGGGTGAAAATCGTTTTTGACCTACTGTTTGTATAAAGGTACATGTGAACGTACATAGAATTCTAATTAAAGTAGTTTTATGTTTGACTTAAAATGGAAGTTTCAACTAGATTTGTAGGGCGTTTTTTCATATTAAATGCTTAAATGGAAGCTTTTAGTCATGCTTGCTTTGATAAAAAGGATAGTTTCTTGGCCTCCAAATCATAAAAAAAAATACTCGCCGCTAAGCGTATCTGCACAAGCTAGTGTAACAAAGGTGGCAGTTACGTATGTATTACATAAGTTCCTTAAGTCAAAAGTTTAACGGACTAAAGAACTTGCTGAAGGTTTAGCGGACTTAACACTTCTAACGCTCTTAACGGACTGTTTTTTGTTGTTTCTTTAACGGACGTAAAAGTAGCGGGCTTAGAGTAGTAACGGAACAACGATTAACGGAAGTTACTTTTGAAAGTAACGATGCCCAGCTATGGCGTTTAGCCCGACCAGGTCTGGAGATGTCAGCCATGCTTCACATGCTTGTATTCATGCCGCCTTTTTTCAAAATCTACATTATGTTGACCAAGTCACAATAAATGTAGTAACGACTAGGCCATTCTCGAAAGCCTTCGTCAAAATTATATTTTCAAAAACTGCGATAAACAAAGATACCTTCTCATTCGTATTCCAAATATATAAAGCAGAGTTCCAAGATAGGCCAGCAAAAGTAAGAGTTACGAAACTTACCAGAATTAACGCTCATCGTTCCTCCAAATTAATCATCATCATCATCATCATCATCATCATCATCATCATCATCATCATCATCATCATCATCATCATCATCATCATCATAATGAGCTTAGTAAAATGGTCCAGACGTCTTAAACACAACCAGCGAGTGTGAATCAACGACGTGCTGTGGCAAGTCGTTCTAGTAGTTGATTACACGCTTTGAGAGAAATTTTCTCCGGCACAGCTTCTTAGAAAAACTCTTGAATAGTTTGTATGTATGGCCACGCAAATTTTTCGTTGAAGATCTTTTAAAGAAGATCTTTTCATCAATGTTCTCAAGATGGTTGAGAATTTTGAAGACCTCAATTAGATCTCTTCGAATTCGTCTTCGCACGAGGGAGTATAATGACAGTGATTTCAGCCTGTCTTCGTAGCTTTAATGCTCGAGTCCTTTAACGATTATCGTAGCAAGTCTCTGCACTTTCTCCAATGTCTGGTTGTCTTTTTCATAATACGGAGCCCAGGCCTGAATGCAAAATTCTAGATGTGGTCTCAAATACGTGCAATACAGTGTCATATAGACCTCCTTGCTGATTTTACCAATGGCTCGCCTAATCATTCCTAGTACAGACATCGCTTTAGATGCTGCCTGATTACATTGGTGACTCCACTTTAAGTCCTCTGATATCTGTATCCCTTGGTCTCGACAGTGCTTTACATGTTCCATTTCTCTGGCTACACTGCCATTTGTCATACTATATCCTGTATCAAATTTGTGGCAAATTCGCTTGTGGCTCGGGAGTCACAAATGAGTCCCGTGAAGTTTCAAGAACAAGTGCTTTCACTATGGTAGAAGCGTTTAGACAGTGTTGTTCGTTGTTGGCTATTTGCATCTGAACCAGAACGAAATTGCATGCATCAAAGTATATTAATTAACCGGTAAGGTTAAAGGTTTATTTTGCGAAGATTTAAATCATAAAGATTTTACTTTCGAAAACTTTTAATCGTTTTTGGATGTGATTTGGAGAAGTTCACAGCCATTCTGTATAGTTGGTAGGATTGAATTCGCTTGATTTTAGGCAGCTTCTGATTCAGGTTTTTGCTCTCGAGATATCTAATCCCTAACTCGCTACTATCCAAATTTGCTTAGTTCGCTGGGAAGTCACTGTCTAGAAACCCTTGTAGCACGGACACTCTTTTAAAAAGTTTTACCCTTGCTCTCTTACTTAAACTCTCTCGGCTAGGTGCTCAAGATGGCGGCCGAAGGGGCCAAGTCTAAGAAAGGTAAATTGAAAACTGACGAGCATGACTCTGAGGACGATACTTTCTCTATCAAAAAAGTCCTCGAGCTTCATGAAGCGAAAATAATACGTGTTATAGAAATGAACACGAGATCTCTTAATAGTTGCATAGACGACGTAACGAAGGAGGTGCAGTTGAAAATCTCGTGCAACTTTCAGGAAGATTTTGTAGGGACAAGTTTATCCCTCTAGAGGAGAGGATAAAGGAAATCGAGAAGAAGATTTTGGATTTCAAATGCGC
>QQSS02204447.1:0-11878 GCA_003687565.2 Craspedacusta sowerbii
GTATGTATGTATGTATGTATGTATGTATGTATGTATGTATGTATGTATGTATGTATGTATGTATGTATGTGTTCATGCAAAGGGTTGTGTCAAAACTTTGCTGTCTTCATCTTCTTTGTGGATATAAAGCGTGTGTGCGCTGCCTTGGAATTGCTGTCTATTAGCTTTGTCAAACACGCAATTGATAATAAGTATCATAAGCAAACTTTTTGGAGCTCTTTGTTTTAAGAATCGGTTGCGGTGCTTGCTTACATATGGGTGGTCATATATCGAACGGTACGTTACTCGTTCTAGGCTCTGCGAGAAAAGTTGCTTTATTCACGCAAAGTTCGGCTATTGTCGTCGGTCCTACGTGCAGTACCACACGATCGCGTTGGCCAAGAATACGGCTGCCGGCAAAGAGCTCATCACCTTGCGCGCCAACACGGAGTTAGTGGGCAACATAGGCAAGGCGCAGTTCTACGTCCAGGAGGGAAACACCAACTTTTTTATTAAACCCTACGACGACCGCGCTGTGCTTCAGACGGCGCGTCTGATGCGCTATCCTGGCGATAGTGACGTGGTAGTTGTGTCCGATGTTTTTGACGCTAAAATGAGATTGGTTTGTCGAACGAAGTTTGTTATTTACATCACCATTGGCGAATATGAGTTCTGAGGCCGAATAAAAAGGTTCTCACGCACTTTAAGAAGAGAGAGAGAATAGCTAAACTCGTTCTAGCAGCGCTGCCGCCTGAGTTATTTCGCTGATGAGAGAGTATAGCAATGGCTAGTTGTAAAGGCAATGGCAAGTCGCGTAAAGCCTTAGGTTAGTACGGGCAAATATCTGCACATAGCCTTGCGCCTTTCTTTTTTTTTTCACTTGAAGCAGCTCTACAAGCGAGTCATTTAAATTTAGGCGCCTTTGGTTGCTCTCGCATCAGAGTTTGCAAAGACGTATGTAGTAGCAGCAGCCTTTTGTCCATCAAAGATCTTGCGCTATATGTAACTTTTGTGCCATAAAAAATCTCACTTGTAATCTAGTATTAAATAATAAAAGATTGCGAGAAATACAGTTTTAGAGAACGCTTGACCTTTGGTTTAGATCGGCTCCTTGCCCCTGCACTTTTTGCTTTTATTGTTGTTTTTGCTGTTCCTGTTTTCGTCATTCTTGTTGTTACTGCTGCTTCGATAATGCTTGTGCAATTACAGTTTAGTTTTGGTATGCATTCTTTTTTAAGGCATGGAGATAGCGTTGTTTTGGGATAGCTAGCTATATTTGAGTTCGTGGTCCGATATACTACGTCCATGACTTCCACCGAATGCATGAAAGTCATAAAAGCATGGCTGGTACTTTTTATTACTATGCCCCCGGTAGTTACTTTGCTTTATCATTCCTTCTGAAAGGCGGATAATCTGCATACTTATTCGTCGTTGCATCTGATTTGAATGGGCGCTTGTTGGTCAGACGCACCCAATTCCGCTGCATGGTGTTGGAAGTGGGTGTGGGCATGTGCTGGGCAGGCAACTATCGTTGGTGTTGGATATGTTGGATAGGGTGTTGGATATGTGTGTACGAATGTGTTTCTGGTTACTCTCTGGTTAAATTTGAATGGGCCAGTTGCTTTGGCAATGTCAAATCATGGTTATACAGTTCTGGCGTAAAGAGACGCAAAGCAGGTATTCTTTTTCGCCTAACCCAAATGTTACTTAATTGGCGTGCTTCTTGGGTTATTTAGCATTAAGCTACATTACATTAGATTTTCAATGTGCTGGCCTGCTTTGCAATGCTTCTTGCTGACGTTACGGATGTTTGTCTGCGCCTGGATAATGTGACCACTCTAATGCCACTTGTCTTTGTGCAGCCATTCTTTACTCCTGGCGGCAATCCTTCAATGAAAAGTCGAGCCTGGTCATAAACTATCGATTTCGCATTTCACTAACTTGCTGGAATAAATACAAGCATGACAGATTTATAAATAAATAATTTGTCACAGGCGTACTGTCGTTCGTAATCGAAAACATAGGACTGGGTGGTCCCAATGTACTCTAGCCTACAACGGGAGATGACGTTTTCCCTTACGCGAACAAAATATTATCACCTTAAGAGTCAGCAAATAGCTTTTCATAAATTTATTGTATATTTACGTACATCCACACACACACACATATATATATATATATATATATATATATATATAGTAATTACATATGAGTATATATATATATAGTAATTACATATGAGTATATATATATGTAATTATTGAATATATATTATATATAATATGCTTTATGGTGCACACATTGACCTCTGCGCCTTAGCTGGTGCAACTCGGTTTGCTTCTCAATTTGTTAATTCTCTCTCTTGTGGCTAAATGTGTGGTTTCTGTGTGTCGTCTGCCTGGTCATACGTGTTATCAAATATATGTACAACAATCGAATGACACGTCTAGATTAACACTGGTGTCCATGCACACAGTCGTCTTCAAAGTTCGTTATCCAGCTACCATCCATGTTTCGGGTTCCATGGCCAGCTCAACCATGGTTTGCCACTCACTCCCATCGGGTAGACGACCGCTCTTCGTTTTAGCTAGCGTCGAACCTCTTCCCTAGTTGGCAATGCCGGGCTACGACTGCAACAAGAGCTACCACCGCCATTCCGACCACCACGAAGGACGCGATGATCACTACGATCACAGACGATACAATGAGCGAGTTGCTTGGGCCATTCATGTCTACATTGGCTGCATTCGTTTCAGTCGTATCCTGTTGAACATGCTTTATTGGTACCTTCTCCTTAATCATCGCCTTTTTATGATGACTGCCATTCGCCTCTTCGATTGACATGTTTCTAGGGTTAGGCGAGTGCTTGGCGTTGATGTGATCGACTTTGATTTTACCGACAAGTGTAACTATCGATCCCAGGTCCCCTTCAGAGCTCATCACTTTTGCCTTGGTTTCCTCATGAACGTTATTTGCCACCTCATCTCTACTTGTTGCTTTCTCTGACGAGCTTCCTGCGGTGCTTTCTAGGATCGGTGCTGGTCTCGACTCCAAAACCCTGTCTTCCTGAGTCTTTATCGCTCCTAGGTCAAAGGCACTACCTCTTAGGTGAGTGTTCTCTACAGTGGCGATGTTCGTTTTGCTTGTGAGAATGTGTTCCTCGGAGGCTACCTTTGATACTTTAGATTTTAGTTTTCCTTTCTCAGGATCGGCGATCAGGTCAAAGACTTTTTTAATAGCTGCCTTCCCTTTGAGATGAGCTCCCGGTAAAAGACCCATGCGTGGGTAATTGCTCTCAATTTTCGATCTCTCTTTAAATTTCGGCGCCTGATTTACATGCTTGAGAGTGACGGGTAGCATGATGTTGAAACCAATGTTGTGTTTCTTAACGTCGTCATCGTTGCGTTCGTCACTGGTGATTCCGTAAAATAAGCTCTCGTCTTCTGTTGCAGTTCCCTGAACGAAAAATTTCTTTTTCTGATCAACCAATATGGACCCGAAAAACTTGTGAAGCTTGTCACGAGGTGGCAATCTCGTTAGTGCACTTTCATCCAGACTCTGGACTGTTTTCACAGTTGAGTTGTCCTTTGCATGGCCTTTATCGCGTGCCTGTTCGTTGCTAGATGCTGTTGTCCCCAACGACGATTGAACGTAATCTGTGACGTAGTGAATACTTGACGAAACGGCTTGAACAACTTGCTTGGGGTCCTTGTCGACAGGAAGGGCTTGTGCTGAAGAGGTTCCTACTTGACCTGATGGTACGGCCGCTGAAAAAGGTTGATCTTTTGCAGTTATTTGGCTCCCCGGATTACTGATAATGCAGGATCTGTCCACGCAGGGCTGCTGCAGCGCTCCATTGTCGTAGATTACATCAGACACGGACTGGAATGGGCGGTGGCTTGAAGGCTCAAGACTTGGTAAGCCACTTTGACTTCCAGTGGCTAAGCCAAATGGTAGTCCTTCGAATGACTTGTGCAGTGATGAAAGCCTGGGTGAGTCCGCTGCTTTTAGTGGTGCGATATTGCTGACGTCTTTAATGTCAGGTTCTTGCTTCAGTCCCGGCGAGACATTAGAATCTTGTAGCGTACCGGATTCTTTCAAGTTGGAAATCCTTGGACCAGGTTTCGAACCAGATTTCGCGCCACCGTTGCCTCCGACAGATGTTTCAGTTTCAGTGGAGGAGCCTGCACCAGACGAACTTCCAGAGCTCATAGACTTTCCACCTGGAGAGAATGGGTTTTGAGGTTTGTCAAACGTTGGCTTTGATGGTTTGTCTAATTCAGGCCGTGATATAAAGTTTACAATCATCTCATTTTCTCCATGTGGCGTGACACCAAGGTTGCTTGACTGCACCAGTTTAGTAGCTATCGTGTCCCCTTGGCTCCCCGCGCCAGCAAAATTTTTTGGCGCTGCTATCATCATCGGATTTTGGATTGCTGGAGGCCTAGACGCGGGCAGAGTTGCAGGGCCAAAGCTGTTTGCTGCAGCGGCACCAATACTTGTTTCTGTAGCGCTGGCTGTACCGCTCCCTGCACCAACATACAGGTACTTCTCATTAGGTAGTGAAGTTAGTGGCGTCAGCGGTAGAGGAGGTGGCAACAGGGGTGGTAACATTGGTGGTGAGAGAGGTGGAGACAGCACCGTCGGAGGTGGCGGGTAGGGCTGCACATTGAGACCTGGCCCCTGGGGTGTATAGTATGAGGGTGGATAATTGGGAGGAGAAGCACTTGATGCATTACTGACTAGTGTTGGGTTACTTGAAATTGCTGGGTTCGATAACTGAACCTCACTTTCTGAACCGTTTGGCACTTGTTGGCCGCTTTGAAGTACGTTTAAGTGTGTAATTGTTTTTCCGCTAGATGTTGCTTGGCTTAAAGTATAGCTGTTAGCGTCGGTCAAGCCTTTAATGTTAATGTACTCTGAAGTGGATGGACTTTGGTAGAGATTCGGTTCGGGTATGGCGCTATTCCCTGCCTCTGTTGCTTTAGTACTTATGGTGGAATCGGTAACGTTGCTACTGGGCATTTTCCAGTCTGACTTGTTGGACTTCGCCTGTGTGCCAGCTGGGTTTGGAATCACCAAATTTTTTAGACGGTTACTTTGCTCTCGTGGGCCTGATTCATGGTAAAATGTGTCTTGAGTTGTGTTATCCGATTCGTTCACAGTAGAAAAGCTAATGTTGTTTTCAGCAACAGAATATGCATTGGTGTTCTTGCTGCCCTTCGTGTCAATATACTCTGCTACATCCATGGAGTTGCTTGGTGTTGCCGCAGAGTCGTTGGAATATACGTGAGCGGTCATCTGCTTGCCTACAAACTCCAACCGGCCAGTCGATTTTCCTCCGTTTGCAGAGTTGTTGCCAAACGTGGCAAACTCATTTCCAAAGGTTTGATTTGTTTTTCTCGTTCTGTAGCCCAACCCAACGTGCTCTCCGTTTGGACTCACGACCTCGATCACTTGCTCTGGAGTTCTTGCCTTGTTGTTCGGATCCATTTCTGCGGCTGTATGAAGAACGTTGGTTTGACTCGTAGCATCAGTCCCTGGGCTCACCTCAGCATTGGCACCAACATAAGTAACTGGTTCGCTCCCAGCTCCGATTACATTCGGATTTAAGTTTCTGACATCGGCAACTGTTTTGCTCTCTTGTTGATTTGGGGATTGAGGATTATGTTTTTCCGTGTTTCCATCCGAAATCTTTGCAGAAAGAGCCAACTGGTCAACGGGTTTAGGCATTTCTTCTCCGTCTGGTCCCATGCCAGTTAGTCTGTGAAGCTCTTGTTCGTGTTCCGTTAACAATAGAGAGCTCATTTGCTTTGAAGAAATTTTTGCAACTGAAGCTGTTAGAACTAAATTTTCTTCTGATTTCCCAACTGATGGTTCATTCTGATGCTTTGATTCAGTAGTGGCAGGAATGATTTCTACTGAGGAGGAAAATGGTGTGGCAGTCGCAATATAGGCCGCTTGGTTTAAGTAATCGTTAGTTGCATTTTGTGATGTTTTAATGTGGAATCCCCACGGTCGCCAGATTCCCCCGTGGAGTTCTGGATCACTGTTCGTATCATAAGCAGGATAAAATGGATGCACCACTTTGCTGCGATAGAAGTATAACCTATCCAGCATAACTTTGAGAGTATTAGGCATAAACTGAGCAAGATTATGATACTCACATGGATCCCACTGAATGTTAAATAAGCAGGGTTTCTTCGAAGGATTACAGGGGGGTGAGTGCATTTCCAAAAAAGGGTGAGGATAGTTCTTATCGCAAGCGATTTTAGCGTTGGGCAGGGTAATCGGCTTCGATAAATTTCGTAGTTCCCCAATCTGGGCTGGTCTTGGATACCAATCTCCATAATATCCTATGTCTTGATTCAACAATATCTTATAGTCACCAACTCTCAAAGCACAGACGCTTTGCTGGAGGGGATCGAATTGATGGAGAATCTCAAAGCGTGGGGACATGACGCCTTCCAGTGACAAGGAATCCCAAATATTGAAGCCATCCAATCCTTTGATGGCTTGGGGGTTTCCCCCGGCTAGGGCTAATATTGTTGGAAGCCAATCAGTAGCGTGAAACATCTCCTCAGAAACGCGAGCTACAACATGAAGCAAATGATAAATATTAAAGGCTTTTGTGTAAAATAGCTGGAATGTGTAGATTTTTTCAATCTTATTGGCGCAAAAATGGCCATAAATTTATGCTTTACAAGTCCTTCTTCTGCAAGCCGCATGCACAGGAAACTAAGGAAAAATAAATGATAAGGATTTATATTTGGTGACAGGAACAACAACAACAACAACAACAACAATATATGTTGTTGTTGTTGTTGTTGTTGTTGTTGTTGTTGTTGTTGACAGTCAAGTGCCTACTTACACGAGTGTTGTAGGTATGAGCTGTAGACGAATCCTACAGCTCGCATTCCTCCCTCCCAGACGGTCATCTTGCTTCCACGGAGTGGATAGTTTGATCCCATGTTTAACTCCATTCCTCCTGCAGCACCACCTCCAGCCGTTGTGAAGATTATGATGGAATTCTCTAACATCCCTCGGCTGGATAGAGCCACTGTGACATTTAGGACGGAATCGTCGACGCATGAGACCATGCCTGTGGGGAATTGGGGAAAGTTTAGCATTTATGATTAATAGTGTCAACATAAAATAATGTCGCATCATTAGGGCTATTAACTCGGAAAAGCCAGATTTGCTCAATTACGAGTGTAGTATAATATATAAGAGATTCACAAGGAAATGTGCGAATGAATAGCGAACAAAACTATTGCTCAGGATTTAAAAGCTAATGGAGTTACAGGATCCGATAAAGTGCAAGCAACTAATATTAAGCTTACCAGCAAATATATATATATATATATATATATATATATATATATATATATACATGTGTGTGTGTGTTTGTGTGTGTGTGTGTGTCTGTGAGTGTGTTTGTGTGTTTGTATGTGTGTGTAAGTGTGTGGATACAAAAGGGAATGTTGAAATGAATGGCGCTTGCTTACACGCTCTTTATAACTGAATTCGGCTTGTCTGCATCAAGGACAATACTCTAGTTTTAAAAGCTAATGAGTTTTAAGTTACGATACAGAAAACTGATTGATTGATTGTGAAGCTCCCATAAGGATGCTAACTGATCGTTTGAACATGCGCCTACATGCAAACAACTGACTTTATGCTTACCAGCAAATTTCCTTCGCTTGTCATTTTTTATGTGAGGTACGCGAGCTGTATACACGTCAGGCACTTGTAAAGGATCATCAGCGTTTCCACTGTGTACGGCTTGATGAGCCAGGTATAGGAACAAGGGCTTCGTCTTGTCGTGAGACTTGATGACCTGAACGGCCTTCTTAGTGAACAACTCGGTGCTGTAAGTTCCCGTCTCATTCCGCACGGGCTAAGTGAATAAAAACAGACTCAAAAATGAAGAGCTACTTTCGCATTTTGTCATTGCCATCGTCATCTTCATCGATGAAAATTGACAAATGAAAATTTTGCAATTTGCATTTATGGAGGAACAGAGATTGTTGTTGTTGCTGCTGTTGTTGTTGTTGTTGTTGTTGTTGTTGTTGTTGTTGCTGTTATATTGCTATTTCTGTCATCAGTTATGCTAAGCTACGTGCATAAGATTAACTCAACCTCTCGGTTACCTCTTCGTTGTTCATAAGGTCCAGTCCGTAAAATCCGTCGTACGCGGAGTGGGTGAAGTAGTCTGCGCTGGAGGACGTCAGCATCCCGAAAAACGAGTCGAATCCTCTCTTGGTTGGCAGCATGTCCTTGGCATAGAATCCCAGAGCCCACTAAAAGATGCAAATTGCGAGTTCACTCAAGAGTGCAGTAAAATGACGCCGTATGCGCACAGATCAACAAGTTATAAGTAAGTCGCACATTCCAGAAGCGGCAAAAACGTTTTGCGTCCATGACAAAACCGACAACAAACTTAATGTCTTTGGCTATTTTTATTGCCTGTGTATTGTGATTCCCTTACTAGATATAAGTCTGTCTGTCTTTGCTTTTTCAATTTCTTACTTTCTGCGACATGAAATTGTTGCAACCTACTCGAAAAGGCGCTATCTAACATTTTGAAAGCTAGCTGCTTTGTAAGCTGATTGATGACCATGTTAATGCTACTCTTAACGTATCAAAGTTCAAGCAGTCATTGCGCTGCGCATTCTTGATATTCATGTATCATGATGGGTAACTCGGTAGACTTTGAATCTCAACCAAACTCGAGTCTTTCTACTCGAGTCAGCACCACTGCAAAATAGGAATGCATTAAGAATGAATATAGTGCTCATATAAGAATAATGAGAAAAAGAATAAGAACAATTTGTCGCCAGTTGGAATAGTTTAAATATACTTAGGAGTTACACGCATCTTAGCCGGCACCAGGGTATGAGGAAAAAATCCACATCCCAAACGTACCATGCCGAAAGTTAACTTGCAACAACGGAAAACCATGACTAACCTTCCCCACAGCATGCGTTGAATAGCCCAAGTCTTTCAAGTATTGCGGTAGAATTTTTTCCCCGATCGGCAGACCAAGAGGTTGCTGGTTATGTAGCACTCCATGCTGGACGCCTGCATGGAGGCAAATGACACCAGCTTAATTTGAAATTATGTGTCATATACAATATAGTTTATATTGTATAATATAATTTGAATGTATTATGAGATAACTTACATTATACACGAAGCTTATAATTTATAGTAGTAAATTCCTGTAATATTTATATTGAACAGAAATGGCACTAAAAATTAGCTGGCATGAAAGAAAAGATGAAAAGAATTCATCCCATCGTACCAAGACGCGTGGCATATTTTCCTGTCATGAACTCAGCCTTGGTTCCGAACGTGGTTGGAGACACGTAATAATTGTTGAGGACGATTCCACTTGCGGCAATCGCATCGATGTTTGGAGTCGGAATTTGTGGTGACCCGTGTAGACCGACGTCATCCCATCCCTGAAGGATATTTATGACACACGCAAAGTTTTTGCAAGGTAACTATTAAGGCTGTAGCAACCACAGTTACTTTGACGGCTTTTCTAATTCCTCGGAATAAATTCGTTAAAAAAATATTTGTTTTGAAAGTTCGTACTAAAACCCGGATGAAACTGCATCATTTGTACGGATTAGTTACACTAAAAGCCATTGTGATTAGATTCGAATTCACCACCGATACCTCTTGCAACAAAGGTTGAAAAAAAATATATATTTTTAACAACTGGCTGATACTGTAGAGAATCCTATATCGTGATAGATAACTGAAAATGATATGTTAAATTCGATTTCTTCACCGATACACGTCTTGATACAAGATTGAAAAAAAAAAGATATTTTCACACACAGTAAACATCCTGCTTCGTGTGATTGGTACCTTAAAATATTAGATGAAATTCGATTTACTCGAATATACACGTCTTGAAACAAGATTTAAGAAAAAAAGATTATTCTACGACTGGGTCATGCAGTAGACGATCCTGCATCGTGATCCATGCCGCAGCAAAATCTTACCAGATCTTCTACTGCTATAAAAATGACGTGTGGACGAATCCTGGCCACCGCTGCCTCTGAAGACAAGATCAAGGGCACCAAGAGAACGAACGTCGGGAGGAACCACGAGAAGAAGTTCATAACCTAAAAAAAGAACCATGGACAACAAAAAAATTTTCTTCGGTTTCCTTTCATATGATTCAAGGTATCCACAAACTTACAAATGTTTTAGAAAAATTCATCTGCATTGTGCAAAACATGGTCGTTCGCTGCGTAAGCAAAAAACGACTCATCAAATTTATTACGTCATAAAATAATATTGTTATCTTAAGCCATAAGGATGGTGTTTCAAAGATAACATCAGCGCACTACAAAGGCGAAGCACTTAAATCTGCTCACTCGATAGAATATGCTTCAGTTTTTATCAGTCATTAACTCAGTCATTGCACAACAAATCGTGTTTAAATAGAAATGACTTACCGATTTGCTTCTTCCGTTTTCCCGTACGGGAAAAGAATTCTTACGTTTTCTCATATTCAATCATTGCCTAGCCTAGAATAATTGTTCTAGCGTCTCGCAAAGTACAGAAAGCTTTAGAGCTGCTTGAGACTAAAATGGCTGTTTCTGCATAGAAAACTTCTCTAATTCCAATCGGCGGACATTAGATATTATTTTAATTATATACTTCTCCACAAATATTTCGCAAGTTTCTAACACCACAGTTTCTAAAACAACGAAGCAATATGTGATTATCATTGATCGCAAAATATTTTGAATAATTAATGAACAAATTTGCACGCAGCTCAAGTGATCGTTGAAAAGATCAGTAACTTTGCGCCCAGCTGTCTTCATTTGCTCATTGATTCAGGCGCACAGGCATAGGTTTCAGCGCCACAGGCTATCGCGGAAGCCATAATTGCACAGGTCCTTTCAAGTATTTTCTTGTCTTTAGTTTTTCTTTCACAGTGCTAAGAAGAATGGTGCAGCTCATTCCTGCAGCACCATGCATGTACGTTAAGCATAAGCGAACATTTAATTACTCAGATTTCTCTTTTAAGTCTTATTGGGAAGAATGTAGGTAACATACATACCGATTTGCCTGCAATGCCTTATTTGGCTAAACCCTGATTTTAAAAATCCGTTTTCGAATTGTCAGATATTTTCCAAGCCATAAGACCAAAATACTCTCTTTCTGCCTTTACAGCGTCGCTTGTTCTTAAACGAAATTATGCCAAATAGTTCTCTGCAACTACCGGGGGGGGGGTAATGGGGGGACGGAGTCTCGAGTGGTTAACACCATACTTTCAAAGTCCCAGCCCAAGCGTTGCTGAAAAAGCCTCGGTTTTTCCAAAAAGGTGCTAACTTCATTCAATAACATGATACCTTGCACCAGGTCCACAAGACAACGAATAAAGTCTGGGTTGTGATGAGCCTTCCATCAATGCAACACGGCGATTTGTTCAGGAGGTGGACCGCCAAACGTTGCTGATGCATGTTAGGCGAACATTCTAGAATGCGAAGGGAAATGCTCTCAGGTTACGTGCAGGGTTTGTTTAAGAAATGCCTCGTACCACTTTGTGTCCAGGAATCAGCATTTGAACCCGCAACCCAAAATTAGTTGGCCGCTGATGCTGTCAAACTTTTCAGCAGTAAAGGAAATAAAAGGACGCTTTACGATTTCTAGGACCATTCAGATTCCCATAACTTTTTTAATAATCAGCTAAAGCTTATAAAAGAGAGGTTGATTGCTAATTGTCTGTCGTTAAATCTGAAGAAATGCAAGTATATGGTGTTTAGAATGGAGCTAACCTATGTACGGATGATGTAATATCAATGTATTGGTGATGGACAAGCATTTTTGAATGTAATATTGGTGATGGACAAGCATTTTTGAATGTAAT